>CAXAKS010000443.1:0-58153 GCA_963969495.1 Ceratothoa steindachneri
TCTCGAATCTAAGTAATATACACCAAAACCTGGCAAAATGGCCGTTTTTAAGGTTTGATCCATTTCCTAAAAAAGATTGAAAAATGGGAGTTTTTTGGATAATGCAAATATCTTCCAACTTATCAAATTAAGGTCTCCGAGTATAAGTAATATTAAGCAAAAACATGCAAAAACGGCCAGTTTTGAGATTCGATCGATTTCTTAAAAAAAGCTTGAAAAACGTCAGTTTTGGAAAAATAAACTGTTTTTCAAACTTAGCAAGTATTTGCTCTCGAATCTAGGGAATATTAACCAAAACTTGGGAAAACGGCCGTTTTTAAGGTTTGATCCATATCCTAAAACAGATTGAAAAACAGGAGTTTTTTGGATAATGCAAATATCTTCAAACTTATCAAATTAAGGTCTCCGAGTATAAGTAATATTAAGCAAAAACATGGAAAAACGGCCGGTTTTGAGATTCGATCGATTCTTAAAAAAAGCTTGAAAAACGTCAGTTTTGGGAAAATAAACCGTTTTTCAAACTTAGCAAGTTATTGCTCTCGAATCTAAGTAATTTTACCAAAACCTGGCAAAATGTACGTTTTTAGGATTTGATCCATTTCCTAAAAAAGATTGAAAAACAGGAGTTTTTTAGGAAATGCAAATATCTTCAAACTTATCAAATTAACGTCTCCGAAAAATAAGTAATATTAAGCATAAACATGCAAAAACGGCCAGTTTTGAGATTCGATCGATTTCCTATAAAAAGCTTGAAAAACTTCAATTTTGGGAAAATAAACCGTTTTTCAAACTAAGCAAGCTATTGCTCTCGAATCTAAGTAATATACACCAAAACCTGGCAAAATGGCCGTTTTTAAGGTTTGATCCATTTCCTAAAAAAGATTGAAAAATGGGAGTTTTTTAGATAATGCAAATATCTTCAAACTTATCAAATTAAGGACTCCGAGTATTAGTAATATTAAGCAAAAACATGCAAAAACGGCCAGTTTTGAGATTCGATCGATTCTTAAAACAAGCTTGAAAAACGTCAGTTTTGGGAAAATAAACCGTTTTTCAAACTTAGCAAGTATTTGCTCTCGAATCTAGGGAATATTAACCAAAACCTGGAATAACGCCTGTTTTTAAGGTTTGATCCATTTCTTAAAAAAGATTGAAAAACGGGAGTTTTTTGGATAATGCAAATATCTTCAAACTTATCAAATTAAGGTCTCCGATTATAAGTAATATTAAGCAAAAACATGCAAAAACGGCCAGTTTTGAGATTCGATCGATTTCTTAAAAAAAGCTTGAAAAACGTCGGTTTTGGGAAAATAAAGCGTTTTTCAAACTTAGCAAGTTATTGCTCTCGAATCTAAGTAATTTTAACCAAAACCTGGCAAAATGTACGTTTTTAGGAATTGATCCATTTCCTAAAAAAGATTAAAAAACGGAAGTTTTTGTATGATACAAATATCTTCAAACTTAACAAATTAAGGTCTTCGATTATAAGTAATATTAAGCAAAAACATTAAAAAACGGCCAGTTTTGAGATTCGATCGATTTCTTAAAAAAAAATGAAAAACTTCAATTTTCGGAAAATAAACCGTCTTTCAAACACTAAAACCTGGCAAAATGGCCGTTTTTAAGGTTTGATCCATTTCCTAAAAAAGATTGAAAAACGGGAGTTTTTGGATGTTACAAATATCTTCAAACTTATCAAATTAACGTCTCCGATTATAAGTAATATTAAGCAAAAACATGCAAAAACGGCCAGTTTTGAGATTCGATCGATTTCCTAAAAAAAGCTTGAAAAACTTTAATTTTGGGAAAATAAACTGTTTTTCAAACTAAGCAAGCTATTGCTCTCGAATCTAAGTAATATACACCAAAACCTGGCAAAATGGCCGTTTTTAAGGTTTGATCCATTTCCTAAAAAAGATTGAAAAATGGGAGTTTTTTTAGATAATGCAAATATCTTCAAACTTATCAAATTAAGGTCTCCGAGTATAAGTAATATTAAGCAAAAACATGCAAAAACGGCCAGTTTTGAGATTCGATCGATTCTTAAAACAAGCTTGAAAAACGTCAGTTTTGGGAAAATAAACCGTTTTTCAAACTTAGCAAGTTATTGCTCTCGAATCTAAGTAAAATACACCAAAACCTGGGAAATGGCCGTTATTAAGGTTTGATCCTTTCCCTAAAAAAGATTGAAAAACGGGAGTTTTTTGGATGATACAAATATCTTCAAACTTAACAAATTAAGGTCTCCGATTATAAGTAATATAAAGCATAAACATGCAAAAACGGCCAGTTTTGAGATTCGATCGATTTCCTAAAAAAAACTTGAAAAACTTCAATTTTGGGAAAATAAACCGTTTTTCAAACTAAGCAAGGTATTGCTCTCGAATCTAAGTAATATACACTAAAACCTGGCAAAATGGCCGTTTTTAAGGTTTGATCCATTTCCTAAAAAAGATTAAAAAACAGGAGTTTTTTGGATAATGCAAATATCTTCCAACTTATCAAATTAAGGTCTCCGATTATAAGTAATATTAAGCAAAAACATGCAAAAACGGCCAGTTTTGAGATTCGATTGATTCTTAAAACAAGCTTGAAAAACGTCAGTTTTGGGAAAATAAACCGTTTTTCAAACTTAGGAAGTATTTGCTCTCGAATCTAGGGAATATTAACCAAAACCTGGAAAAACGGCTGTTTTTAAGGTTTGATCCATTTCCTAAAAAAGATTGAAAAACAGGAGTTTTTTGGATAATGCAAATATCTTCAAACTTTTCAAATTAAGGTCTCCGAGTATAAGTAATATTAAGCAAAAACATGGAAAACGGCCAGTTTTGAGATTCGATCGATTCTTAAAAAAAGCTTGAAAAACGTCAGTTTTGGGAAAATAAACCGTTTTTCAAACTTAGCAAGTTATTGCTCTCGAATCTAAGTAATTTTACCAAAACCTGGCAAAATGTACGTTTTTAGGATTTGATCCATTTCCTAAAAAAGATTGAAAAACAGGAGTTTTTTGGATAATGCAAATATCTTTAAACTTATCAAATTAACTTCTCCGAAAAATAAGTAATATTAAGCATAAACATGCAAAAACAGCCAGTTTTGAGATTCGATCGATTTCCTAAAAAAAGCTTGAAAAACTTCAATTTTGGGAAAATAAACCGTTTTTCAAACTAAGCAAGCTATTGCTCTCGAATCTAAGTAATATACACCAAAACCTGGCAAAATGGCCGTTTTTAAGGTTTGATCCATTTCCTAAAAAAGATTGAAAAATGGGAGTTTTTTAGATAATGCAAATATCTTCAAACTTATCAAATTAAGGACTCCGAGTATAAGTAATATTAAGCAAAAACATGCAAAAACGGCCAGTTTTGAGATTCGATCGATTCTTAAAACAAGCTTGAAAAACTTCAATTTTGGGAAAATAAACCGTTTTTCAAACTTAGCTAGTTATTGCTCTCGAATTTAGATAATATTACCCAAAACCTGGCTTATTGCCGTTTTTAAGGTTTGATCCATTTTCTAAAAAAGATTGAAAAATGGGAGTTTTTTGGATAATGCAAATATCTTCCAACTTATCAAATTAAGGTCTCCGAGTATAAGTAATATTAAGCAAAAACATGCAAAAACGGCCAGATTTGAGATTCGATCGATTTCTTAAAAAAAGCTTGAAAAACGTCAGTTTTGGAAAAATAAACTGTTTTTCAAACTTAGCAAGTATTTGCTCTCGAATCTAGGGAATATTAACCAAAACTTGGGAAAACGGCCGTTTTTAAGGTTTGATCCATTTCCTAAAACAGATTGAAAAACGGGAGTTTTTTGGATAATGCAAATATCTTCAAACTTATCAAATTAAGGTCTCTGAGTATAAGTAATATTAAGCAAAAACATGGAAAAACGGCCAGTTTTGAGATTCGATCGATTCTAAAAAAAAGCTTGAAAAACGTCAGTTTTGGGAAAATAAACCGTTTTTCAAAGTAATATTAACCAAAACCTGGAAAAACGGCTGTTTTTAAGGTTTGATCCATTTCCTAAAAAAGATTGAAAAACGGGAGTTTTTGGATGATGCAAATATCTTCAAACTTATCAAATTAAGGTCTCCGATTATAATTAATATTATGCATAAACATGCAAAAACGGCCAGTATTGAGATTCGATCGATTTCCTAAAAAAAACTTGAAAAACTTCAATTTTGGGAAAATAAACTGTTTTTCAAACTAAGCAAGGTATTGCTCTCGAATCTAAGTAATATACACTAAAACCTTCAAAATGGCCGTTTTTAAGGTTTGATCCATTTCCTAAAAAAGATTGAAAAACAGGAGTTTTTTGGATAATGCAAATATCTTCAAACTTATCAAATTAAGGTCTCCGATTATAATTAATATTAAGCATAAACATGCAAAAACGGCCAGTTTTGAGATTCGATCGATTTCCTAAAAAAAGCTTGAAAAACTTCAATTTTGGGAAAATAAACCGTTTTTCAAACTAAGCAAGCTATTGCTCTCGAATCTAAGTAATATACACCAAAACCTGGCAAAATGGCCGTTTTTAGGATTAGATCCATTTCCTAAAAAAGATTGAAAAACAGGAGTTTTTTGGATAATGCAAATATCTTCAAACTTATCAAATTAACGTCTCCGAAAAATAAGTAATATTAAGCATAAACATGCAAAAACGGCCAGTTTTGAGATTCGATCGATTTCCTAAAAAAAACTTGAAAAACTTCAATTTTGGGAAAATAAACCGTTTTTCAAACTAAGCAAGCTATTGCTCTCGAATCTAAGTAATATACACTAAAACCTGGCAAAATGGCCGTTTTTAAGGTTTGATCCATTTCCTAAAAAAGATTGAAAAACGGGAGTTTTTTGGATGATACAAATATCTTCAAACTTATCAAATAAAGGTCTCCGATTATAATTAATATTAAGCATAAACATGCAAAAACGGCCAGTTTTGAGATTCGATCGATTTCCTAAAAAAAACTTAAAAAACTTCAATTTTGGGAAAATATACCGTTTTTCAAACTTAGCTAGTTATTGCTCTCGAATTTAGATAATATTACCCAAAAGCTGGTCAAACGGCCGTTTTTAAAATTTGATCCATTTTCTAAAAAAGATTGAAAAACAACAGGAGTTTTTTGGATAATGCAAATATCTTCAAACTTATCAAATTAAGGTCTCCGATTATAAGTAATATTAAGCAAAAACATGCAAAAACGGCCAGTTTTGAGATTCGATCGATTCTTAAAACAAGCTTGAAAAACGTCAGTTTTGGGAAAATAAACCGTTTTTGAAACTTAGGAAGTATTTGCTCTCGAATCTAGGGAATATTAACCCAAAACTGGAAAAACGGCTGTTTTTAAGGTTTGATCCATTTCCTAAAAAAGATTGAAAAACAGGAGTTTTTTGGATAATGCAAATATCTTCAAACTTTTCAAATTAAGGTCTCCGAGTATAAGTAATATTAAGCAAAAACATGGAAAAACGGCCAGTTTTGAGATTCGATCGATTCTAAAAAAAAGCTTGAAAAACGTCAGTTTTGGGAAAATAAACCGTTTTTCAAAGTAATATTAACCAAAACCTGGAAAAACGGCTGTTTTTAAGGTTTGATCCATTTCCTAAAAAAGATTGAAAAACGGGAGTTTTTGGATGATGCAAATATCTTCAAACTTATCAAATTAAGGTCTCCGATTATAATTAATATTATGCATAAACATGCAAAAACGGCCAGTATTGAGATTCGATCGATTTCCTAAAAAAAACTTGAAAAACTTCAATTTTGGGAAAATAAACTGTTTTTCAAACTAAGCAAGGTATTGCTCTCGAATCTAAGTAATATACACTAAAACCTTCAAAATGGCCGTTTTTAAGGTTTGATCCATTTCCTAAAAAAGATTGAAAAACAGGAGTTTTTTGGATAATGCAAATATCTTCAAACTTATCAAATTAAGGTCTCCGATTATAAGTAATATTAAGCATAAACATGCAAAAACGGCCAGTTTTGAGATTCGATCGATTTCCTAAAAAAAGCTTGAAAAACTTCAATTTTGGGAAACTAAACCGTTTTTCAAACTAAGCAAGCTATTGCTCTCGAATCTAAGTAATATACACCAAAACCTGGCAAAATGGCCGTTTTTAGGATTAGATCCATTTCCTAAAAAAGATTGAAAAACAGGAGTTTTTTGGATAATGCAAATATCTTCAAACTTATCAAATTAACGTCTCCGAAAAATAAGTAATATTAAGCATAAACATGCAAAAACGGCCAGTTTTGAGATTCGATCGATTTCCTAAAAAAAACTTGAAAAACTTCAATTTTGGGAAAATAAACCGTTTTTCAAACTAAGCAAGCTATTGCTCTCGAATCTAAGTAATATACACTAAAACCTGGCAAAATGGCCGTTTTTAAGGTTTGATCCATTTCCTAAAAAAGATTGAAAAACGGGAGTTTTTTGGATGATACAAATATCTTCAAACTTATCAAATAAAGGTCTCCGATTATAATTAATATTAAGCATAAACATGCAAAAACGGCCAGTTTTGAGATTCGATCGATTTCCTAAAAAAAACTTAAAAAACTTCAATTTTGGGAAAATATACCGTTTTTCAAACTTAGCTAGTTATTGCTCTCGAATTTAGATAATATTACCCAAAAGCTGGTCAAACGGCCGTTTTTAAAATTTGATCCATTTTCTAAAAAAGATTGAAAAACAACAGGAGTTTTTTGGATAATGCAAATATCTTCAAACTTATCAAATTAAGGTCTCCGATTATAAGTAATATTAAGCAAAAACATGCAAAAACGGCCAGTTTTGAGATTCGATCGATTCTTAAAACAAGCTTGAAAAACGTCAGTTTTGGGAAAATAAACCGTTTTTGAAACTTAGGAAGTATTTGCTCTCGAATCTAGGGAATATTAACCCAAAACTGGAAAAACGGCTGTTTTTAAGGTTTGATCCATTTCCTAAAAAAGATTGAAAAACAGGAGTTTTTTGGATAATGCAAATATCTTCAAACTTTTCAAATTAAGGTCTCCGAGTATAAGTAATATTAAGCAAAAACATGGAAAAACGGCCAGTTTTGAGATTCGATCGATTCTAAAAAAAAGCTTGAAAAACGTCAGTTTTGGGAAAATAAACCGTTTTTCAAAGTAATATTAACCAAAACCTGGAAAAACGGCTGTTTTTAAGGTTTGATCCATTTCCTAAAAAAGATTGAAAAACGGGAGTTTTTGGATGATGCAAATATCTTCAAACTTATCAAATTAAGGTCTCCGATTATAATTAATATTATGCATAAACATGCAAAAACGGCCAGTATTGAGATTCGATCGATTTCCTAAAAAAAACTTGAAAAACTTCAATTTTGGGAAAATAAACTGTTTTTCAAACTAAGCAAGGTATTGCTCTCGAATCTAAGTAATATACACTAAAACCTTCAAAATGGCCGTTTTTAAGGTTTGATCCATTTCCTAAAAAAGATTGAAAAACAGGAGTTTTTTGGATAATGCAAATATCTTCAAACTTATCAAATTAAGGTCTCCGATTATAAGTAATATTAAGCATAAACATGCAAAAATGGCAAGTTTTGAGATTCGATCGATTCTTAAAACAAGCTTGAAAAACTTCAATTTTGGGAAAATAAACCGTTTTTCAAACTTAGCTAGTTATTGCTCTCGAATTTAGATAATATTACCCAAAAGCTGGTCAAACGGCCGTTTTTAAAATTTGATCCATTTTCTAAAAAAGATTGAAAAACAACAGGAGTTTTTTGGATAATGCAAATATCTTCAAACTTATCAAATTAAGGTCTCCGATTATAATTAATATTAAGCATAAACATGCAAAAACGGCCAGTTTTGAGATTCGATCGATTTCCTAAAAAAAGCTTGAAAAACTTCAATTTTGGGAAAATAAATCGTTTTTCAAACTAAGCAAGCTATTGCTCTCGAATCTAAGTAATATACACCAAAACCTGGCAAAATGGCCGTTTTTAAGGTTTGATCCATTTCCTAAAAAAGATTGAAAAATGGGAGTTTTTTGGATAATGCAAATATCTTCCAACTTATCAAATTAAGGTCTCCGAGTATAAGTAATATTAAGCAAAAACATGCAAAAACGGCCAGTTTTGAGATTCGATCGATTTCTTAAAAAAAGCTTGAAAAACGTCAGTTTTGGAAAAATAAACTGTTTTTCAAACTTAGCAAGTATTTGCTCTCGAATCTAGGGAATATTAACCAAAACTTGGGAAAACGGCCGTTTTTAAGGTTTGATCCATTTCCTAAAACAGATTGAAAAACAGGAGTTTTTTGAATAGTGCAAATATCTTCAAACTTATCAAATTAAGGTCTCCGAGTATAAGTAATATTAAGCAAAAACATGGAAAAACGGCCGGTTTTGAGATTCGATCGATTCTTAAAAAAAGCTTGAAAAACGTCAGTTTTGGGAAAATAAACCGTTTTTCAAACTTAGCAAGTTATTGCTCTCGAATCTAAGTAATTTTACCAAAACCTGGCAAAATGTACGTTTTTAGGATTTGATCCATTTCCTAAAAAAGATTGAAAAACAGGAGTTTTTTGGATAATGCAAATATCTTCAAACTTATCAAATTAACGTCTCCGAAAAATAAGTAATATTAAGCATAAACATGCAAAAACGGCCGTTTTGAGATTCGATCGATTTCCTAAAAAAAGCTTGAAAAACTTCAATTTTGGGAAAATAAACCGTTTTTCAAACTAAGCAAGCTATTGCTCTCGAATCTAAGTAATATACACCAAAACCTGGCAAAATGGCCGTTTTTAAGGTTTGATCCATTTCCTAAAAAAGATTGAAAAACGGGAGTTTTTCAGATAATGCAAATATCTTTAAACTTATCAAATTAAGGTCTCCGATTATAAGTAATATTAAGCAAAAACATGCAAAAACGGCCAGTTTTGAGATTCGATCGATTTCTTAAAAAAAGCTTGAAAAACGTCGGTTTTGGGAAAATAAAGCGTTTTTCAAACTTAGCAAGTTATTGCTCTCGAATCTAGGGAATATTAACCAAAACCTGGAATAACGCCTGTTTTTAAGGTTTGATCCATTTCTTAAAAAAGATTGAAAAACGGGAGTTTTTTGGATAATGCAAATATCTTTAAACTTATCAAATTAAGGTCTCCGATTATAAGTAATATTAAGCAAAAACATGCAAAAACGGCCAGTTTTGAGATTCGATCGATTTCTTAAAAAAAGCTTGAAAAACGTCGGTTTTGGGAAAATAAAGCGTTTTTCAAACTTAGCAAGTTATTGCTCTCGAATCTAAGTAATTTTAACCAAAACCTGGCAAAATGTACGTTTTTAGGAATTGATCCATTTCCTAAAAAAGATTAAAAAACGGGAGTTTTTGTATGATACAAATATCTTCAAACTTAACAAATTAAGGT
Source organism: Ceratothoa steindachneri (assembly GCA_963969495.1). NCBI lineage: Eukaryota > Metazoa > Arthropoda > Malacostraca > Isopoda > Cymothoidae > Ceratothoa > Ceratothoa steindachneri. The sequence continues at coordinate 9,415 of CAXAKS010000443.1, forward strand.
CTTCGATTATAAGTAATATTAAGCAAAAACATTAAAAAACGGCCAGTTTTGAGATTCGATCGATTTCTTAAAAAAAAATGAAAAACTTCAATTTTCGGAAAATAAACCGTCTTTCAAACACTAAAACCTGGCAAAATGGCCGTTTTTAAGGTTTGATCCATTTCCTAAAAAAGATTGAAAAACAGGAGTTTTTGGATGTTACAAATATCTTCAAACATATCAAATTAACGTCTCCGATTATAAGTAATATTAAGCAAAAACATGCAAAAACGGCCAGTTTTGAGATTCGATCGATTTCCTAAAAAAAGCTTGAAAAACTTCAATTTTGGGAAAATAAACTGTTTTTCAAACTAAGCAAGCTATTGCTCTCGAATCTAAGTAATATACAACAAAACCTGGCAAAATGGCCGTTTTTAAGGTTTGATCCATTTCCTAAAAAAGATTGAAAAATGGGAGTTTTTTTAGATAATGCAAATATCTTCAAACTTATCAAATTAAGGTCTCCGAGTATAAGTAATATTAAGTAAAAACATGCAAAAACGGCCAGTTTTGAGATTCGATCGATTCTTAAAACAAGCTTGAAAAACGTCAGTTTTGGGAAAATAAACCGTTTTTCAAACTTAGCAAGTATTTGCTCTCGAATCTAGGAAATATTAACCAAAACCTGGAATAACGCATGTTTTTAAGGTTTGATCCATTTCCTAAAACAGATTGAAAAACGGGAGTTTTTTGGATAATGCAAATATCTTCAACTTATCAAATTAAGGTCTCCGATTATAAGTAATATTAAGCAAAAACATGCAAAACGGTCAGTTTTGAGATTCGATCGATTTCTTAAAAAAAGCTTGAAAAACTTCAATTTTGGGAAAATAAACCGTTTTTCAAACTAAGCAAGCTATTGCTCTCGAATCTAAGTAATATTAACCAAAACCTGGAAAAACGGCTGTTTTTAAGGTTTGATCCATTTCCTAAAAAAGATTAAAAAACGGGAGTTTTTGGATGATGCAAATATCTTCAAACTTATCAAATTAAGGTCTCCGATTATAAGTAATATAAAGCATAAACATGCAAAAACGGCCAGTTTTGAGATTCGATCGATTTCCTAAAAAAAACTTGAAAAACTTCAATTTTGGGAAAATAAAGCGTTTTTCAAACTAAGCAAGGTATTGCTCTCGAATCTAAGTAATATACACTAAAACCTGGCAAAATGGCCGTTTTTAAGGTTTGATCCATTTCCTAAAAAAGATTAAAAAACAGGAGTTTTTTGGATAATGCAAATATCTTCCAACTTATCAAATTAAGGTCTCCGATTATAAGTAATATTAAGCAAAAACATGCAAAAACGGCCAGTTTTGAGATTCGATTGATTCTTAAAACAAGCTTGAAAAACGTCAGTTTTGGGAAAATAAACCGTTTTTCAAACTTAGGAAGTATTTGCTTTCGAATCTAGGGAATATTTACCAAAACCTGGAAAAACGGCTGTTTTTAAGGTTTGATCCATTTCCTAAAAAAGATTGAAAAACAGGAGTTTTTTGGATAATGCAAATATCTTCAAACTTTTCAAATTAAGGTCTCCGAGTATAAGTAATATCAAGCAAAAACATGGAAAAACGGCCAGTTTTGAGATTCGATCGATTCTTAAAAAAAGCTTGAAAAACGTCAGTTTTGGGAAAATAAACCGTTTTTCAAACTTAGCAAGTTATTGCTCTCGAATCTAAGTAATTTTACCAAAACCTGGCAAAATGTACGTTTTTAGGATTTGATCCATTTCCTAAAAAAGATTGTAAAACAGGAGTTTTTTGGATAATGCAAATATCTTTAAACTTATCAAATCAACGTCTCCGAAAAATAAGTAATATTAAGCATAAACATGCAAAAACGGCCAGTTTTGAGATTCGATCGATTTCCTAAAAAAAGCTTGAAAAACTTCAATTTTGGGAAAATAAACCGTTTTTCAAACTTAGCAAGCTATTGCTCTCGAATCTAAGTAATATACACCAAAACCTGGCAAAATGGCCGTTTTTAAGGTTTGATCCATTTCCTTAAAAAGATTGAAAAATGGGAGTTTTTCAGATAATGCAAATATCTTCAAACTTATCAAATTAAGGTCTCCGAGTATAAGTAATATTAAGCAAAAACATGCAAAAACGGCCAGTTTTGAGATTCGATCGATTCTTAAAACAAGCTTGAAAAACGTCAGTTTTGGGAAAATAAACCGTTTTTCAAACTTAGCAAGTATTTGCTCTCGAATCTAGGGAATATTAACCAAAACCTGGAATAACGCCTGTTTTTAAGGTTTGATCCATTTCTTAAAAAAGATTGAAAAACGGGAGTTTTTTGGATAATGCAAATATCTTTAAACTTATCAAATTAAGGTCTCCGATTATAAGTAATATTAAGCAAAAACATGCAAAAACGGCCAGTTTTGAGATTCGATCGATTTCTTAAAAAAAGCTTGAAAAACGTCGGTTTTGGGAAAATAAAGCGTTTTTCAAACTTAGCAAGTTATTGCTCTCGAATCTAAGTAATTTTAACCAAAACCTGGCAAAATGTACGTTTTTAGGATTTGATCCATTTCCTAAAAAAGATTAAAAAACGGGAGTTTTTGGATGATTCAAATATCTTCAAACTTAACAAATTAAGGTCTTCGATTATAAGTAATATTAAGCAAAAACATTTAAAAACGGCCAGTTTTGAGATTCGATCGATTTCTTAAAAAAAAATGAAAAACTTCAATTTTCGGAAAATAAACCGTCTTTCAAACTAAGCAAGCTATTGCTCTCGTATCTAAGTAATATACACTAAAACCTGGCAAAATGGCCGTTTTTAAGGTTTGATCCATTTCCTAAAAAAGATTGAAAAACGGGGGTTTTTGGATGTTACAAATATCTTCAAACTTATCAAATTAACGTCTCCGATTATAAGTAATATTAAGCAAAAACATGAAAAAACGGCCAGTTTTGAGATTCGATCGATTTCCTAAAAAAAGCTTGAAAAACTTCAATTTTGGGAAAATAAACCGTTTTTCAAACTAAGCAAGCTATTGCTCTCGAATCTAAGTAATATACACCAAAACCTGGCAAAACGGCCGTTTTTAGGTTTTGATCCATTTCCTAAAAAAGATTGAAAAATGGGAGTTTTTTAGATAATGCAAATATCTTCAAACTTATCAAATTAAGGTCTCCGAGTATAAGTAATATTAAGCAAAAACATGGAAAAACGGCCAGTTTTGAGATTCGATCGATTCTTAAAAAAAGCTTGAAAAACGTCAGTTTGGGGAAAATAAACCGTTTTTCAAACTTAGCAAGTTATTGCTCTCGAATCTAAGTAATATACACTAAAACCTGGCAAAATGGCCGTTTTTAAGGTTTGATCCATTTCCTAAAAAAGATTGAAAAACGGGAGTTTTTTGGATGATACAAATATCTTCAAACTTATCAAATTAAGGTCTCCGATTATAATTAATATTAAGCATAAACATGCAAAAACGGCCAGTTTTGAGATTCGATCGATTTCCTAAAAAAAGCTTGAAAAACTTCAATTTTGGGAAAATAAACCGTTTTTCAAACTAAGCAAGCTATTGCTCTCGAATCTAAGTAATATACACCAAAACCTGGCAAAATGGCCGTTTTTAAGGTTTGATCCATTTCCTAAAAAAGATTGAAAAATGGGAGTTTTTCAGATAATGCAAATATCTTCAAACTTATCAAATTAAGGTCTCCGAGTATAAGTAATATTAAGCAAAAACATGCAAAAACGGCCAGTTTTGAGATTCGATCGATTCTTAAAACAAGCTTGAAAAACGTCAGTTTTGGGAAAATAAACCGTTTTTCAAACTTAGCAAGTATTTGCTCTCGAATCTAGGGAATATTAACCAAAACCTGGACTAACGCCTGTTTTAAGGTTTGATCCATTTCTTAAAAAAAATTGAAAAACGGGAGTTTTTTGGATAATGCAAATATCTTTAAACTTATCAAATTAAGGTCTCCGATTATAAGTAATATTAAGCAAAAACATGCAAAAACGGCCAGTTTTGAGATTCGATCGATTTCTTAAAAAAAGCTTGAAAAACGTCGGTTTTGGGAAAATAAAGCGTTTTTCAAACTTGGCAAGTTATTGCTCTCGAATCTAAGTAATTTTAACCAAAACCTGGCAAAATGTACGTTTTTAGGATTTGATCCATTTCCTAAAAAAGATTAAAAAACGGGAGTTTTTGGATGATACAAATATCTTCAAACTTAACAAATTAAGGTCTTCGATTATAAGTAATATTAAGCAAAAACATTTAAAAACGGCCAGATTTGAGATTCGATCGATTTCTTAAAAAAAAATGAAAAACTTCAATTTTCGGAAAATAAACCGTCTTTCAAACTAAGCAAGCTATTGCTCTCGTATCTAAGTAATATACACTAAAACCTGGCAAAATGGCCGTTTTTAAGGTTTGATCCATTTCCTAAAAAAGATTGAAAAACGGGAGTTTTTGAATGTTACAAATATCTTCAAACTTATCAAATTAACGTCTCCGATTATAAGTAATATTAAGCAAAAACATGGAAAAACGGCCAGTTTTGAGATTCGATCGATTTCCTAAAAAAAGCTTGAAAAACTTCAATTTTGGGAAAATAAACCGTTTTTCAAACTAAGCAAGCTATTGCTCTCGAATCTAAGTAATATACACCAAAACCTGGCAAAATGGCCGTTTTTAAGGTTTGATCCATTTCCTAAAAAAGATTGAAAAATGGGAGTTTTTTAGATAATGCAAATATCTTCAAACTTATCAAATTAAGGTCTCCGAGTATAAGTAATATTAAGCAAAAACATGCAAAAACGGCCAGTTTTGAGATTCGATCGATTCTTAAAACAAGCTTGAAAAACGTCAGTTTTGGGAAAATAAACCGTTTTTCAAACTTAGCAAGTATTTGCTCTCGAATCTAGGGAATATTAACCAAAACCTGGAATAACGCCTGTTTTTAAGGTTTGATCCATTTCCTAAAACAGATTAAAAAACAGGAGTTTTTTGGATAATGCAAATATCTTCAAACTTATCAAATTAAGGTCTCCGATTATAAGTAATATTAAGCAAAAACATGTAAAAACGGACAGTTTTGAGATTCGATCGATTCTTAAAACAAGCTTGAAAAACGTCAGTTTTGGGAAAATAAAGCGTTTTTCAAACTTAGCAAGTTATTGCTCTCGAATCTAAGTAATATTAACCAAAACCTGGAAAAACGGCTGTTTTTAAGGTTTGATCCATTTCCTAAAAAAGATTAAAAAACGGGAGTTTTTGGATGATGCAAATATCTTCAAACTTATCAAATTAAGGTCTCCGAAAAATAAGTAATATTAAGCATAAACATGCAAAAACGGCCAGTTTTGAGATTCGATCGATTTCCTAAAAAAAGCTTGAAAAACTTCAATTTTGGGAAAATAAACCGTTTTTCAAACTAAGCAAGCTATTGCTCTCGAATCTAAGTAATATACACCAAAACCTGGCAAAATGGCCGTTTTTAAGGTTTGATCCATCTCCTAAAAAAGATTGAAAAATGGGAGTTTTTTAGATAATGCAAATATCTTCAAACTTACCAAATTAAGGTCTCCCAGTATAAGTAATATTAAGCAAAAACGGCCAGTTTTGAGATTCGATCGATTCTTAAAACAAGCTTGAAAAACGTCAGTTTGGGAAAATAAACCGTTTTTCAAACTTAGCAAGTATTTGCTCTCGATTCTAGGGATTATTAACCAAAACCTGGAAAACCGCCTGTTTTTAAGGTTTGATCCATTTCTTAAAAAAGATTGAAAAACGGGAGTTTTTTGGATCATGCAAATATCTTTAAACTTATCAAATTAAGGTCTCCGATTATAAGTAATATTAAGCAAAAACATGCAAAAACGGCCAGTTTTGAGATTCGATCGATTTCTTAAGAAAAGCTTGAAAAACGTCGGTTTGGGGAAAATAAAGCGTTTTTCAAACTTAGCAAGTTATTGCTCTCGAATCTAAGTAATTTTAACCAAAACCTGGCAAAATGTACGTTTTTAGGATTTGATCCATTTCCTAAAAAAGATTGAAAAACGGGAGTTTTTGGATGTTACAAATATCTTCAAATTTATCAAATTAACGTCTCCGAAAAATAAGTAATATTAAGCATAAACATGCAAACACGGCCAGTTTTGAGATTCGATCGATTTCCTAAAAGAAACTTGAAAAACTTCTATTTTGGGAAAAAAAAACGTTTTTCAAACTAAGCAAGCTATTGCTCTCGATTCTAAGTAATATGCACTAAAACCTGGCAAAATGGCCGTTTTTAAGGTTTGATCCATTTCCTAAAAAAGATTGAAAAACAGGAGTTTTTTGGATAATGCAAATATCTTCAAACTTATCAAATTAAGGTCTCCGAGTATAAGTAATATTAAGCAAAAACATGGAAAAACGGCAAGTTTTGAGATTCGATCGATTCTTAAAAAAAGCTTGAATTACGTCAGTTTTGGGAAAATAAACCGTTTTTCAAACTTAGCTAGTTATTGCTCTCGAATTTAGATAATATTACCCAAAAGCTGGTCAAACGGCCGTTTTTAAAATTTGATCCATTTCCTAAAAAAGATTGAAAAACAACAGGAGTTATTTGGATAATGCAAATATCTTCAAACTTATCAAATTAATGTCTCCGATTATAAGTAATATTAAGCAAAAACATGCAAAAACGGCCAGTTTTGAGATTCGATCGATTCTTAAAACAAGCTTGAAAAACGTCAGTTTTGGGAAAATAAACCGTTTTTCAAACTTAGGAAGTATTTGCTCTCGAATCTAGGGAATATTAACCAAAACCTGGAAAAACGGCTGTTTTTAAGGTTTGATCCATTTCCTAAAAAAGATTGAAAAACAGGAGTTTTTTGGATAATGCAAATATCTTCAAACTTATCAAATTAAGGTCTCCGAGTATAAGTAATATTAAGCAAAAACATGGAAAAACGGCCAGTTTTGAGATTCGATCGATTCTTAAAAAAAGCTTGAAAAACGTCAGTTTTGGGAAAATAAATCGTTTTTCAAACTTAGCAAGTTATTGCTCTCGAACCTAAGTAATTTTAACCAAAACCTGGCAAAATGTACGTTTTTAGGATTTGATCCATTTCCTAAAAAAGATTGAAAAACGGGAGTTTTTGGATGTTACAAATATCTTCAAATTTATCAAATTAACGTCTCCGAAAAATAAGTAATATTAAGCATAAACATGCAAAAACGGCCAGTTTTGAGATTCGATCGATTTCCTAAAAGAAACTTGAAAAACTTCAATTTTGGGAAAAAAAAACGTTTTTCAAACTAAGCAAGCTATTGCTCTCGATTCTAAGTAATATACACTAAAACCTGGCAAAATGGCCGTTTTTAAGGTTTGATCCATTTCCTAAAAAAGATTGAAAAACGGGAGTTTTTTGGATGATACAAATATCTTCAAACTTATCAAATTAAGGTCTCCGATTATAATTAATATTAAGCATAAACATGCAAAAACGGCCAGTTTTGAGATTCGATCGATTTCCTAAAAAAAACTTGAAAAACTTCAATTTTGGGAAAATAAACCGTTTTTCAAACTAAGCAAGCTATTGCTCTCGAATCTAAGTAATATACACCAAAACCTGGCAAAATGGCCGTTTTTAAGGTTTGATCCATTTCCTAAAAAAGATTGAAAAATGGGAGTTTTTTAGATAATGCAAATATCTTCAAACTTATCAAATTAAGGTCTCCGATTATAAGGAATATTAAGCAAAAACTGCCAGTTTTGAGATTCGATCGATTCTTAAAACAAGCTTGAAAAACGTCAGTTTGGGAAAATAAACCGTTTTTCAAACTTAGCAAGTATTTGCTCTCGAATCTAGGGATTATTAACCAAAACCTGGAATAACGCCTGTTTTTAAGGTTTGATCCATTTCTTAAAAAAGATTGAAAAACGGGAGTTTTTTGGATAATGCAAATATCTTTAAACTTATCAAATTAAGGTCTCCGATTATAAGTAATATTAAGCAAAAACATGCAAAAACGGCCAGTTTTGAGATTCGATCGATTTCTTAAAAAAAGCTTGAAAAACTTCAATTTTGGGAAAAAAACCGTTTTTCAAACTAAGCAAGCTATTGCTCTCGAATCTAAGTAATATACACTAAAACCTGGCAAAATGGCCGTTTTTAAGGTTTGATCCATTTCCTAAAAAAGATTGAAAAACGGGAGTTTTTTGGATGATACAAATATCTTCAAACTTATCAAATTAAGGTCTCCGATTATAATCAATATTAAGCATAAACATGCAAAAACGGCCAGTTTTGAGATTCGATCGATTTCCTAAAAAAAACTTGAAAAACTTAAATTTTGGGAAAATAAACCGTTTTTCAAACTTAGCTAGTTATTGCTCTCGAATTTAGATAATATTACCCAAAAGCTGGTCAAACGGCCGTGTTTAAAATTTGATCCATTTTCTAAAAAAGATTGAAAAACAACAGGAGTTTTTTGGATAATGCAAATATCTTCAAACTTATCAAATTAAGGTCTCCGATTATAATTAATATTAAGCATAAACATGCAAAAACGGCCAGTTTTGAGATTCGATCGATTTCCTAAAAAAAGCTTGAAAAACTTCAATTTTGGAAAAATAAACCGTTTTTCAAACTAAGCAAGCTATTGCTCTCGAATCTAAGTAATATACACCAAAACCTAGCAAAAATGGCCGTTTTTAAGGTTTGATCCATCTCCTAAAAAAGATTGAAAAATGGGAGTTTTTTAGATAATGCAAATATCTTCAAACTTACCAAATTAAGGTCTCCGAGTATAAGTAATATTAAGCAAAAACGGCCAGTTTTGAGATTCGATCGATTCTTAAAACAAGCTTGAAAAACGTCAGTTTGGGAAAATAAACCGTTTTTCAAACTTAGCAAGTATTTGCTCTCGAATCTAGGGATTATTAACCAAAACCTGGAAAACCGCCTGTTTTTAAGGTTTGATCCATTTCCTAAAAAAGATTGAAAAACGGGAGTTTTTTGGATGATACAAATATCTTCAAACTTATCAAATTAAGGTCTCCGATTATAATTAAAAATAAGAATAAACATGCAAAAACGGCCAGTTTTGAGATTCGATCGATTTCCTAAAAAAAACTAGAAAAACTTCAATTTTGGGAAAATAAACCGTTTTTCAAACTAAGCAAGCTATTGCTCTCGAATCTAAGTAATATACACCAAAACCTGGCAAAATGCCCGTTTTTAAGGTTTGATCCATTTCCTAAAAAAGATTGAAAAATGGGAGTTTTTTAGATAATGCAAATATCTTCAAACTTACCAAATTAAGGGCTCCGAGTATAAGTAATATTAAGCAAAAACGGCCAGTTTTGAGATTCGATCGATTCTTAAAACAAGCTTAAAAAACGTCAGTTTGGGAAAATAAACCGTTTTTCAAACTTAGCAAGTATTTGCTCTCGAATCTAGGGATTATTAACCAAAACCTGGAATAACGCCTGTTTTTAAGGTTTGATCCATTTCTTAAAAAAAATTGAAAAACGGGAGTTTTTTGGATAATGCAAATATCTTTAAACTTATCAAATTAAGGTCTCCGATTATAAGTAATATTAAGCAAAAACATGCAAAAACGGCCAGTTTTGAGATTCGATCGATTTCTTAAAAAAAGCTTGAAAAACGTCAGTTTTGGGAAAATAAAGCGTTTTTCAAACTTAGCAAGTTATTGCTCTCGAATCTAAGTAATATTTAACCAAAACCTGGAAAAACGGCTGTTTTTAAGGTTTGATCCATTTCCTAAAAAAGATTGAAAAACGGGAGTTTTTGGATTATGCAAATATCTTCAAACTTATCAAATTAAGGTCTCCGATTATAAGTAATATTAAGCATAAACATGCAAAAACGGCCAGTTTTGAGATTCGAGGGATTTCTTAAAAAAAACTTGAAAAACTTCAATTTTGGGAAAATAAACCGTTTTTCAAACTAAGCAAGGTATTGCTCTCGAATCTAAGTAATATACACCAAAACCTGGCAAAATGCCCGTTTTTAAGGTTTGATCCATTTCCTAAAAAAGATTGAAAAATGGGAGTTTTTTGGATAATGCAAATATCTTCAAACTTATCAAATTAAGGTCTCCGAGTATAAGTAATATTAAGCAAAAACATGCAAAAACGGCCAGTTTTGAGATTCGATCGATTTCTTAAAAAAAGCTTGAAAAACGTCAGTTTTGGAAAAATAAACTGTTTTTCAAACTTAGCAAGTATTTGCTCTCGAATCTAGGGAATATTAACCAAAACTTGGGAAAGCGGCCGTTTTTAAGGTTTGATCCATTTCCTAAAACAGATTTAAAAACGGGAGTTTTTTGGATAATGCAAATATCTTCAACTTGTCAAATTAAGGTCTCCGATTATAAGTAATATTAAGCAAAAACATGCAAAAACGGCCAGTTTTGAGATTCGATCGATTTCTTAAAAAAAGCTTGAAAAACTTCAGTTTTGGGAAAATAAAGCGTTTTTCAAACTTAGCAAGTTATTGCTCTCGAATCTAAGTAATATACACTAAAACCTGGCAAAATGGCCGTTTTTAAGGTTTGATCCATTTCCTAAAAAAGATTGAAAAACGGGAGTTTTTTGGATGATACAAATATCTTCAAACTTATCAAATTAAGGTCTCCGATTATAATTAATATTAAGCATAAACATGCAAAAACGGCCAGTTTTGAGATTCGATCGATTTCCTAAAAAAAGCTTGAAAAACTTCAATTTTGGGAAAATAAACCTTTTTTCAAACTAAGCATGCTATTGCTCTCGAATCTAAGTAATATACACCAAAACCTGGCAAAATGGCCGTTTTTAAGGTTTGATCCATTTCCTAAAAAAGATTGAAAAATGGGAGTTTTTTAGATAATGCAAATATCTTCAAACTTACCAAATTAAGGTCTCCGAGTATAAGTAATATTAAGCAAAAACGGCCAGTTTTGAGATTCGATCGATTCTTAAAACAAGCTTGAAAAACGTCAGTTTGGGAAAATAAACCGTTTTTCAAACTTAGCAAGTATTTGCTCTCGAATCTAGGGATTATTAACCAAAACCTGGAATAACGCCTGTTTTTAAGGTTTGATCCATTTCTTAAAAAAGATTGAAAAACGGGAGTTTTTTGGATAATGCAAATATCTTTAAACTTATCAAATTAAGGTCTCCGAGTATAAGTAATATTAAGCAAAAACATGCAAAAACGGCCAGTTTTGAGATTCGATCGATTCTTAAAACAAGCTTGAAAAACGTCAGTTTTGGGAAAATAAACCGTTTTTCAAACTTAGCAAGTATTTGCTCTCGAATCTAGGGAATATTAACCAAAACCTGGAATAACGCCTGTTTTTAAGGTTTGATCCATTTCCTAAAACAGATTAAAAAACAGGAGTTTTTTGGATAATGCAAATATCTTCAAACTTATCAAATTAAGGTCTCCGATTATAAGTAATATTAAGCAAAAACATGTAAAAACGGACAGTTTTGAGATTCGATCGATTCTTAAAACAAGCTTGAAAAACGTCAGTTTTGGGAAAATAAAGCGTTTTTCAAACTTAGCAAGTTATTGCTCTCGAATCTAAGTAATATTAACCAAAACCTGGAAAAACGGCTGTTTTTAAGGTTTGATCCATTTCCTAAAAAAGATTAAAAAACGGGAGTTTTTGGATGATGCAAATATCTTCAAACTTATCAAATTAAGGTCTCCGAAAAATAAGTAATATTAAGCATAAACATGCAAAAACGGCCAGTTTTGAGATTCGATCGATTTCCTAAAAAAAGCTTGAAAAACTTCAATTTTGGGAAAATAAACCGTTTTTCAAACTAAGCAAGCTATTGCTCTCGAATCTAAGTAATATACACCAAAACCTGGCAAAATGGCCGTTTTTAAGGTTTGATCCATCTCCTAAAAAAGATTGAAAAATGGGAGTTTTTTAGATAATGCAAATATCTTCAAACTTACCAAATTAAGGTCTCCCAGTATAAGTAATATTAAGCAAAAACGGCCAGTTTTGAGATTCGATCGATTCTTAAAACAAGCTTGAAAAACGTCAGTTTGGGAAAATAAACCGTTTTTCAAACTTAGCAAGTATTTGCTCTCGAATCTAGGGATTATTAACCAAAACCTGGAAAACCGCCTGTTTTTAAGGTTTGATCCATTTCTTAAAAAAGATTGAAAAACGGGAGTTTTTTGGATCATGCAAATATCTTTAAACTTATCAAATTAAGGTCTCCGATTATAAGTAATATTAAGCAAAAACATGCAAAAACGGCCAGTTTTGAGATTCGATCGATTTCTTAAGAAAAGCTTGAAAAACGTCGGTTTGGGGAAAATAAAGCGTTTTTTAAACTTAGCAAGTTATTGCTCTCGAATCTAAGTAATTTTAACCAAAACCTGGCAAAATGTACGTTTTTAGGATTTGATCCATTTCCTAAAAAAGATTGAAAAACGGGAGTTTTTGGATGTTACAAATATCTTCAAATTTATCAAATTAACGTCTCCGAAAAATAAGTAATATTAAGCATAAACATGCAAACACGGCCAGTTTTGAGATTCGATCGATTTCCTAAAAGAAACTTGAAAAACTTCTATTTTGGGAAAAAAAAACGTTTTTCAAACTAAGCAAGCTATTGCTCTCGATTCTAAGTAATATGCACTAAAACCTGGCAAAATGGCCGTTTTTAAGGTTTGATCCATTTCCTAAAAAAGATTGAAAAACAGGAGTTTTTTGGATAATGCAAATATCTTCAAACTTATCAAATTAAGGTCTCCGAGTATAAGTAATATTAAGCAAAAACATGGAAAAACGGCCAGTTTTGAGATTCGATCGATTCTTAAAAAAAGCTTGAATTACGTCAGTTTTGGGAAAATAAACCGTTTTTCAAACTTAGCTAGTTATTGCTCTCGAATTTAGATAATATTACCCAAAAGCTGGTCAAACGGCCGTTTTTAAAATTTGATCCATTTCCTAAAAAAGATTGAAAAACAACAGGAGTTATTTGGATAATGCAAATATCTTCAAACTTATCAAATTAATGTCTCCGATTATAAGTAATATTAAGCAAAAACATGCAAAAACGGCCAGTTTTGAGATTCTTTCGATTCTTAAAACAAGCTTGAAAAACGTCAGTTTTGGGAAAATAAACCGTTTTTCAAACTTAGGAAGTATTTGCTCTCGAATCTAGGGAATATTAACCAAAACCTGGAAAAACGGCTGTTTTTAAGGTTTGATCCATTTCCTAAAAAAGATTGAAAAACAGGAGTTTTTTGGATAATGCAAATATCTTCAAACTTATCAAATTAAGGTCTCCGAGTATAAGTAATATTAAGCAAAAACATGGAAAAACGGCCAGTTTTGAGATTCGATCGATTCTTAAAAAAAGCTTGAAAAACGTCAGTTTTGGGAAAATAAATCGTTTTTCAAACTTAGCAAGTTATTGCTCTCGAACCTAAGTAATTTTAACCAAAACCTGGCAAAATGTACGTTTTTAGGATTTGATCCATTTCCTAAAAAAGATTGAAAAACGGGAGTTTTTGGATGTTACAAATATCTTCAAATTTATCAAATTAACGTCTCCGAAAAATAAGTAATATTAAGCATAAACATGCAAAAACGGCCAGTTTTGAGATTCGATCGATTTCCTAAAAGAAACTTGAAAAACTTCAATTTTGGGAAAAAAAACGTTTTTCAAACTAAGCAAGCTATTGCTCTCGATTCTAAGTAATATACACTAAAACCTGGCAAAATGGCCGTTTTTAAGGTTTGATCCATTTCCTAAAAAAGATTGAAAAACGGGAGTTTTTTGGATGATACAAATATCTTCAAACTTATCAAATTAAGGTCTCCGATTATAATTAATATTAAGCATAAACATGCAAAAACGGCCAGTTTTGAGATTCGATCGATTTCCTAAAAAAAACTTGAAAAACTTCAATTTTGGGAAAATAAACCGTTTTTCAAACTAAGCAAGCTATTGCTCTCGAATCTAAGTAATATACACCAAAACCTGGCAAAATGGCCGTTTTTAAGGTTTGATCCATTTCCTAAAAAAGATTGAAAAATGGGAGTTTTTTAGATAATGCAAATATCTTCAAACTTACCAAATTAAGGTCTCCGAGTATAAGTAATATTAAGCAAAAACGGCCAGTTTTGAGATTCGATCGATTCTTAAAACAAGCTTAAAAAACGTCAGTTTGGGAAAATAAACCGTTTTTCAAACTTAGCAAGTATTTGCTCTCGAATCTAGGGATTATTAACCAAAACCTGGAATAACGCCTGTTTTTAAGGTTTGATCCATTTCTTAAAAAAGATTGAAAAACGGGAGTTTTTTGGATAATGCAAATATCTTTAAACTTATCAAATTAAGGTCTCCGATTATAAGTAATATTAAGCAAAAACATGCAAAAACGGCCAGTTTTGAGATTCGATCGATTTCTTAAAAAAAGCTTGAAAAACTTCAATTTTGGGAAAAAAACCGTTTTTCAAACTAAGCAAGCTATTGCTCTCGAATCTAAGTAATATACACTAAAACCTGGCAAAATGGCCGTTTTTAAGGTTTGATCCATTTCCTAAAAAAGATTGAAAAACGGGAGTTTTTTGGATGATACAAATATCTTCAAACTTATCAAATTAAGGTCTCCGATTATAATCAATATTAAGCATAAACATGCAAAAACGGCCAGTTTTGAGATTCGATCGATTTCCTAAAAAAAACTTGAAAAACTTAAATTTTGGGAAAATAAACCGTTTTTCAAACTTAGCTAGTTATTGCTCTCGAATTTAGATAATATTACCCAAAAGCTGGTCAAACGGCCGTGTTTAAAATTTGATCCATTTTCTAAAAAAGATTGAAAAACAACAGGAGTTTTTTGGATAATGCAAATATCTTCAAACTTATCAAATTAAGGTCTCCGATTATAATTAATATTAAGCATAAACATGCAAAAACGGCCAGTTTTGAGATTCGATCGATTTCCTAAAAAAAGCTTGAAAAACTTCAATTTTGGAAAAATAAACCGTTTTTCAAACTAAGCAAGCTATTGCTCTCGAATCTAAGTAATATACACCAAAACCTAGCAAAAATGGCCGTTTTTAAGGTTTGATCCATCTCCTAAAAAAGATTGAAAAATGGGAGTTTTTTAGATAATGCAAATATCTTCAAACTTACCAAATTAAGGTCTCCGAGTATGAGTAATATTAAGCAAAAACGGCCAGTTTTGAGATTCGATCGATTCTTAAAACAAGCTTGAAAAACGTCAGTTTGGGAAAATAAACCGTTTTTCAAACTTAGCAAGTATTTGCTCTCGAATCTAGGGATTATTAACCAAAACCTGGAAAACCGCCTGTTTTTAAGGTTTGATCCATTTCCTAAAAAAGATTGAAAAACGGGAGTTTTTTGGATGATACAAATATCTTCAAACTTATCAAATTAAGGTCTCCGATTATAATTAAAAATAAGAATAAACATGCAAAAACGGCCAGTTTTGAGATTCGATCGATTTCCTAAAAAAAACTAGAAAAACTTCAATTTTGGGAAAATAAACCGTTTTTCAAACTAAGCAAGCTATTGCTCTCGAATCTAAGTAATATACACCAAAACCTGGCAAAATGCCCGTTTTTAAGGTTTGATCCATTTCCTAAAAGAGATTGAAAAATGGGAGTTTTTTAGATAATGCAAATATCTTCAAACTTACCAAATTAAGGGCTCCGAGTATAAGTAATATTAAGCAAAAACGGCCAGTTTTGAGATTCGATCGATTCTTAAAACAAGCTTAAAAAACGTCAGTTTGGGAAAATAAACCGTTTTTCAAACTTAGCAAGTATTTGCTCTCGAATCTAGGGATTATTAACCAAAACCTGGAATAACGCCTGTTTTTAAGGTTTGATCCATTTCTTAAAAAAAATTGAAAAACGGGAGTTTTTTGGATAATGCAAATATCTTTAAACTTATCAAATTAAGGTCTCCGATTATAAGTAATATTAAGCAAAAACATGCAAAAACGGCCAGTTTTGAGATTCGATCGATTTCTTAAAAAAAGCTTGAAAAACGTCAGTTTTGGGAAAATAAAGCGTTTTTCAAACTTAGCAAGTTATTGCTCTCGAATCTAAGTAATATTTAACCAAAACCTGGAAAAACGGCTGTTTTTAAGGTTTGATCCATTTCCTAAAAAAGATTGAAAAACGGGAGTTTTTGGATTATGCAAATATCTTCAAACTTATCAAATTAAGGTCTCCGATTATAAGTAATATTAAGCATAAACATGCAAAAACGGCCAGTTTTGAGATTCGAGGGATTTCTTAAAAAAAACTTGAAAAACTTCAATTTTGGGAAAATAAACCGTTTTTCAAACTAAGCAAGGTATTGCTCTCGAATCTAAGTAATATACACCAAAACCTGGCAAAATGCCCGTTTTTAAGGTTTGATCCATTTCCTAAAAAAGATTGAAAAATGGGAGTTTTTTGGATAATGCAAATATCTTCAAACTTATCAAATTAAGGTCTCCGAGTATAAGTAATATTAAGCAAAAACATGCAAAAACGGCCAGTTTTGAGATTCGATCGATTTCTTAAAAAAAGCTTGAAAAACGTCAGTTTTGGAAAAATAAACTGTTTTTCAAACTTAGCAAGTATTTGCTCTCGAATCTAGGGAATATTAACCAAAACTTGGGAAAGCGGCCGTTTTTAAGGTTTGATCCATTTCCTAAAACAGATTTAAAAACGGGAGTTTTTTGGATAATGCAAATATCTTCAACTTGTCAAATTAAGGTCTCCGATTATAAGTAATATTAAGCAAAAACATGCAAAAACGGCCAGTTTTGAGATTCGATCGATTTCTTAAAAAAAGCTTGAAAAACTTCAGTTTTGGGAAAATAAAGCGTTTTTCAAACTTAGCAAGTTATTGCTCTCGAATCTAAGTAATATACACTAAAACCTGGCAAAATGGCCGTTTTTAAGGTTTGATCCATTTCCTAAAAAAGATTGAAAAACGGGAGTTTTTTGGATGATACAAATATCTTCAAACTTATCAAATTAAGGTCTCCGATTATAATTAATATTAAGCATAAACATGCAAAAACGGCCAGTTTTGAGATTCGATCGATTTCCTAAAAAAAGCTTGAAAAACTTCAATTTTGGGAAAATAAACCTTTTTTCAAACTAAGCATGCTATTGCTCTCGAATCTAAGTAATATACACCAAAACCTGGCAAAATGGCCGTTTTTAAGGTTTGATCCATTTCCTAAAAAAGATTGAAAAATGGGAGTTTTTTAGATAATGCAAATATCTTCAAACTTACCAAATTAAGGTCTCCGAGTATAAGTAATATTAAGCAAAAACGGCCAGTTTTGAGATTCGATCGATTCTTAAAACAAGCTTGAAAAACGTCAGTTTGGGAAAATAAACCGTTTTTCAAACTTAGCAAGTATTTGCTCTCGAATCTAGGGATTATTAACCAAAACCTGGAATAACGCCTGTTTTTAAGGTTTGATCCATTTCTTAAAAAAGATTGAAAAACGGGAGTTTTTTGGATAATGCAAATATCTTTAAACTTATCAAATTAAGGTCTCCGATTATAAGGAATATTAAGCAAAAACTGCCAGTTTTGAGATTCGATCGATTCTTAAAACAAGCTTGAAAAACGTCAGTTTGGGAAAATAAACCGTTTTTCAAACTTAGCAAGTATTTGCTCTCAAATCTAGGGATTATTAACCAAAACCTGGAATAACGCCTGTTTTTAAGGTTTGATCCATTTCTTAAAAAAGATTGAAAAACGGGAGTTTTTTGGATAATGCAAATATCTTTAAACTTATCAAATTAAGGTCTCCGATTATAAGTAATATTAAGCAAAAACATGCAAAAACGGCCAGTTTTAAGATTCGATCGATTTCTTAAGAAAAGCTTGAAAAACGTCGGTTTTGGGAAAATAAAGCGTTTTTCAAACTTAGCAAGTTATTGCTCTCGAATCTAAGTAATTTTAACCAAAACCTGGCAAAATGTACGTTTTTAGGATGTGATCCATTTCCTAAAAAAGATTGAAAAACGGGAGTTTTTGGATGTTACAAATATCTTCAAATTTATCAAATTAACGTCTCCGAAAAATAAGTAATATTAAGCATAAACATGCAAAAACGGCCAGTTTTGAGATTCGATCGATTTCCTAAAAAAAACTTGAAAAACTTCAATTTGGGGAAAAAAACCCGTTTTTCAAACTAAGCAAGCTATTGCTCTCGAATCTAAGTAATATACACTAAAACCTGGCAAAATGGCCGTTTTTAAGGTTTGATCCATTTCCTAAAAAAGATTGAAAAACGGGAGTTTTTTGGATGATACAAATATCTTCAAACTTATCAAATTAAGGTCTCCGATTATAATTAATATTAAGCATAAACATGCAAAAACGGCCAGTTTTGAGATTCGATCGATTTCCTAAAAAATGCTTGAAAAACTTCAATTTTGGGAAAATAAACCGTTTTTCAAACTAAGCAAGCTATTGCTCTCGAATCTAAGTAATATACACCAAAACCTGGCAAAATGGCCGTTTTTAAGGTTTGATCCATTTCCTAAAAAAGATTGAAAAACGGGAGTTTTTTGGATGATACAAATATCTTCAAACTTATCAAATTAAGGTCTCCGATTATAATTAATATTAAGCATGAACATGCAAAAACGGCCAGTTTTGAGATTCGATCGATTTCCTAAAAAAAACTTGAAAAACTTCAATTTTGGGAAAATAAACCGTTTTTCAAACTAAGCAAGCTATTGCTCTCGAATCTAAGTAATATACACCAAAACCTGGCAAAATGGCCGTTTTTAAGGTTTGATCCATTTCCTAAAAAAGATTGAAAAATGGGAGTTTTTTAGATAATGCAAATATCTTCAAACTTACCAAATTAAGGTCTCCGAGTATAAGTAATATTAAGCAAAAACGGCCAGTTTTGAGATTCGATCGATTCTTAAAACAAGCTTAAAAAACGTCAGTTTGGGAAAATAAACCGTTTTTCAAACTTAGCAAGTATTTGCTTTCGAATCTAGGGATTATTAACCAAAACCTGGAATAACGCCTGTTTTTAAGGTTTGATCCATTTCTTAAAAAAGATTGAAAAACGGGAGTTTTTTGGATAATGCAAATATCTTTAAACTTATCAAATTAAGGTCTCCGATTATAAGTAATATTAAGCAAAAACATGCAAAAACGGCCAGTTTTGAGATTCGATCGATTTCTTAAAAAAAGCTTGAAAAACGTCAGTTTTGGGAAAATAAAGCGTTTTTCAAACTTAGCAAGTTATTGCTCTCGAATCTAAGTAATATTTAACCAAAACCTGGAAAAACGGCTGTTTTTAAGGTTTGATCCATTTCCTAAAAAAGATTGAAAAACGGGAGTTTTTGGATGATGCAAATATCTTCAAACTTATCAAATTAAGGTCTCCGATTATAAGTAATATTAAGCATAAACATGCAAAAACGGCCAGTTTTGAGATTCGAGGGATTTCTTAAAAAAAACTTGAAAAACTTCAATTTTGGGAAAATAAACCGTTTTTCAAACTAAGCAAGGTATTGCTCTCGAATCTAAGTAATATACACTAAAACCTGGCAAAATGGCCGTTTTTAAGGTTTGATCCATTTCCTAAAAAAGATTGAAAAACGGGAGTTTTTTGGATGATACAAATATCTTCAAACTTATCAAATTAAGGTCTCCGATTATAAGTAATATTAAGCATAAACATGCAAAAACGGCCAGTTTTGAGATTCGAGGGATTTCTTAAAAAAAACTTGAAAAACTTCAATTTTGGGAAAATAAACCGTTTTTCAAACTAAGCAAGGTATTGCTCTCGAATCTAAGTAATATACACCAAAACCTGGCAAAATGCCCGTTTTTAAGGTTTAATCCATTTCTTAAAAAAGATTGAAAAACGGGAGTTTTTTGGATAATGCAAATATCTTTAAACTTATCAAATTAAGGTCTCCGATTATAAGTAATATTAAGCAAAAACATGTAAAAACGGCCAGTTATGAGATTCGATCGATTTCTTAAAAAAAGCTTGAAAAACGTCAGTTTTGGGAAAATAAAGCGTTTTTCAAACTTAGCAAGTTATTGCTCTCGAATCTAAGTAATATTTAACCAAAACCTGGAAAAACGGCTGTTTTTAAGGTTTGATCCATTTCCTAAAAAAGATTGAAAAACGGAAGTTTTTGGATGATGCAAATATCTTCAAACTTATCAAATTAAGGTCTCCGATTATAGGTAATATTAAGAATAAACATGCAAAAACGGCCAGTTTTGAGATTCGAGGGATTTCTTAAAAAAAACTTGAAAAACTTCAATTTTGGGAAAATAAACCGTTTTTCAAACTAAGCAAGGTATTGCTCTCGAATCTAATTAATATACACCAAAACCTAGCAAAATGGCCTTTTTTAAGGTTTGATCCATTTCCTAAAAAAGATCGAAAAATGGGAGTTTTTTGGATAATGCAAATATCTTCAAACTTATCAAATTAAGGTCTCCGAGTATAAGTAATATTAAGCAAAAACATGCAAAAACGGCCAGTTTTGAGATTCGATCGGTTTCTTAAAAAAAGCTTGAAAAACGTCAGTTTTGGAAAAATAAACTGTTTTTCAAACTTAGCAAGTATTTGCTCTCGAATCTAGGGAATATTAACCAAAACTTGGGAAAACGGCCGTTTTTAAGGTTTGATCCATTTCCTAAAACAGATTGAAAAACGGGAGTTTTTTGGATAATGCAAATATCTTCAAACTTATCAAATTAAGGTCTCCGAGTATAAGTAATATTAAGCAAAAACATGCAAAAACGGCCAGTTTTGAGATTCGTTCGATTTCTTAAAAAAAGCTTGAAAAACGTCAGTTTTGGAAAAATAAACTGTTTTTCAAACTTAGCAAGTATTTGCTCTCGAATCTAGGGAATATTAACCAAAACTTGGGAAAACGGCCGTTTTTAAGGTTTGATCCATTTCCTAAAAAAGATTGAAAAATGGGAGTTTTTTAGATAATGCAAATATCTTCAAACTTACCAAATTAAGGTCTCCGAGTATAAGTAATATTAAGCAAAAACGGCCAGTTTTGAGATTCGATCGATTCTTAAAACAAGCTTAAAAAACGTCAGTTTGGGAAAATCAACCGTTTTTCAAACTTAGCAAGTATTTGCTCTCGAATCTAAGTAATATACACCAAAACCTGGAATAACGCCTGTTTTTAAGGTTTGATCCATTTCTTAAAAAAGATTGAAAAACGGGAGTTTTTTGGATAATGCAAATATCTTTAAACTTATCAAATTAAGGTCTCCGATTATAAGTAATATTAAGCAAAAACATGCAAAAACGGCCAGTTTTGAGATTCGATCGATTTCTTAAAAAAAGCTTGAAAAACGTCGGTTTTGGGAAAATAAAGCGTTTTTCAAACTTAGCAAGTTATTGCTCTCGAATCTAGGGAATATTAACCAAAACCTGGAATAACGCCTGTTTTTAAGGTTTGATCCATTTCTTAAAAAAGATTGAAAAACGGGAGTTTTTTGGATAATGCAAATATCTTTAAACTTATCAAATTAAGGTCTCCGATTATAAGTAATATTAAGCATAAACATGCAAAAACGGCCAGTTTTGAGATTCGAGGGATTTCTTAAAAAAAACTTGAAAAACTTCAATTTTGGGAAAATAAACCGTTTTTCAAACTAAGCAAGGTATTGCTCTCGAATCTAAGTAATATACACCAAAACCTGGCAAAATGCCCGTTTTTAAGGTTTGATCCATTTCCTAAAAAAGATTGAAAAATGGGAGTTTTTTGGATAATGCAAATATCTTCAAACTTATCAAATTAAGGTCTCCGAGTATAAGTAATATTAAGCAAAAACATGCAAAAACGGCCAGTTTTGAGATTCGATCGATTTCTTAAAAAAAGCTTGAAAAACGTCAGTTTTGGAAAAATAAACTGTTTTTCAAACTTAGCAAGTATTTGCTCTCGAATCTAGGGAATATTAACCAAAACTTGGGAAAGCGGCCGTTTTTAAGGTTTGATCCATTTCCTAAAACAGATTTAAAAACGGGAGTTTTTTGGATAATGCAAATATCTTCAACTTGTCAAATTAAGGTCTCCGATTATAAGTAATATTAAGCAAAAACATGCAAAAACGGCCAGTTTTGAGATTCGATCGATTTCTTAAAAAAAGCTTGAAAAACTTCAGTTTTGGGAAAATAAAGCGTTTTTCAAACTTAGCAAGTTATTGCTCTCGAATCTAAGTAATATACACTAAAACCTGGCAAAATGGCCGTTTTTAAGGTTTGATCCATTTCCTAAAACAGATTGAAAAACGGGAGTTTTTTGGATGATACAAATATCTTCAAACTTATCAAATTAAGGTCTCCGATTATAATTAATATTAAGCATAAACATGCAAAAACGGCCAGTTTTGAGATTCGATCGATTTCCTAAAAAAAGCTTGAAAAACTTCAATTTTGGGAAAATAAACCTTTTTTCAAACTAAGCATGCTATTGCTCTCGAATCTAAGTAATATACACCAAAACCTGGCAAAATGGCCGTTTTTAAGGTTTGATCCATTTCCTAAAAAAGATTGAAAAATGGGAGTTTTTTAGATAATGCAAATATCTTCAAACTTACCAAATTAAGGTCTCCGAGTATAAGTAATATTAAGCAAAAACGGCCAGTTTTGAGATTCGATCGATTCTTAAAACAAGCTTGAAAAACGTCAGTTTGGGAAAATAAACCGTTTTTCAAACTTAGCAAGTATTTGCTCTCGAATCTAGGGATTATTAACCAAAACCTGGAATAACGCCTGTTTTTAAGGTTTGATCCATTTCTTAAAAAAGATTGAAAAACGGGAGTTTTTTGGATAATGCAAATATCTTTAAACTTATCAAATTAAGGTCTCCGATTATAAGGAATATTAAGCAAAAACTGCCAGTTTTGAGATTCGATCGATTCTTAAAACAAGCTTGAAAAACGTCAGTTTGGGAAAATAAACCGTTTTTCAAACTTAGCAAGTATTTGCTCTCAAATCTAGGGATTATTAACCAAAACCTGGAATAACGCCTGTTTTTAAGGTTTGATCCATTTCTTAAAAAAGATTGAAAAACGGGAGTTTTTTGGATAATGCAAATATCTTTAAACTTATCAAATTAAGGTCTCCGATTATAAGTAATATTAAGCAAAAACATGCAAAAACGGCCAGTTTTAAGATTCGATCGATTTCTTAAGAAAAGCTTGAAAAACGTCGGTTTTGGGAAAATAAAGCGTTTTTCAAACTTAGCAAGTTATTGCTCTCGAATCTAAGTAATTTTAACCAAAACCTGGCAAAATGTACGTTTTTAGGATGTGATCCATTTCCTAAAAAAGATTGAAAAACGGGAGTTTTTGGATGTTACAAATATCTTCAAATTTATCAAATTAACGTCTCCGAAAAATAAGTAATATTAAGCATAAACATGCAAAAACGGCCAGTTTTGAGATTCGATCGATTTCCTAAAAAAAACTTGAAAAACTTCAATTTGGGGAAAAAAACCCGTTTTTCAAACTAAGCAAGCTATTGCTCTCGAATCTAAGTAATATACACTAAAACCTGGCAAAATGGCCGTTTTTAAGGTTTGATCCATTTCCTAAAAAAGATTGAAAAACGGGAGTTTTTTGGATGATACAAATATCTTCAAACTTATCAAATTAAGGTCTCCGATTATAATTAATATTAAGCATAAACATGCAAAAACGGCCAGTTTTGAGATTCGATCGATTTCCTAAAAAATGCTTGAAAAACTTCAATTTTGGGAAAATAAACCGTTTTTCAAACTAAGCAAGCTATTGCTCTCGAATCTAAGTAATATACACCAAAACCTGGCAAAATGGCCGTTTTTAAGGTTTGATCCATTTCCTAAAAAAGATTGAAAAACGGGAGTTTTTTGGATGATACAAATATCTTCAAACTTATCAAATTAAGGTCTCCGATTATAATTAATATTAAGCATAAACATGCAAAAACGGCCAGTTTTGAGATTCGATCGATTTCCTAAAAAAAACTTGAAAAACTTCAATTTTGGGAAAATAAACCGTTTTTCAAACTAAGCAAGCTATTGCTCTCGAATCTAAGTAATATACACCAAAACCTGGCAAAATGGCCGTTTTTAAGGTTTGATCCATTTCCTAAAAAAGATTGAAAAATGGGAGTTTTTTAGATAATGCAAATATCTTCAAACTTACCAAATTAAGGTCTCCGAGTATAAGTAATATTAAGCAAAAACGGCCAGTTTTGAGATTCGATCGATTCTTAAAACAAGCTTAAAAAACGTCAGTTTGGGAAAATAAACCGTTTTTCAAACTTAGCAAGTATTTGCTTTCGAATCTAGGGATTATTAACCAAAACCTGGAATAACGCCTGTTTTTAAGGTTTGATCCATTTCTTAAAAAAGATTGAAAAACGGGAGTTTTTTGGATAATGCAAATATCTTTAAACTTATCAAATTAAGGTCTCCGATTATAAGTAATATTAAGCAAAAACATGCAAAAACGGCCAGTTTTGAGATTCGATCGATTTCTTAAAAAAAGCTTGAAAAACGTCAGTTTTGGGAAAATAAAGCGTTTTTCAAACTTAGCAAGTTATTGCTCTCGAATCTAAGTAATATTTAACCAAAACCTGGAAAAACGGCTGTTTTTAAGGTTTGATCCATTTCCTAAAAAAGATTGAAAAACGGGAGTTTTTGGATGATGCAAATATCTTCAAACTTATCAAATTAAGGTCTCCGATTATAAGTAATATTAAGCATAAACATGCAAAAACGGCCAGTTTTGAGATTCGAGGGATTTCTTAAAAAAAACTTGAAAAACTTCAATTTTGGGAAAATAAACCGTTTTTCAAACTAAGCAAGGTATTGCTCTCGAATCTAAGTAATATACACTAAAACCTGGCAAAATGGCCGTTTTTAAGGTTTGATCCATTTCCTAAAAAAGATTGAAAAACGGGAGTTTTTTGGATGATACAAATATCTTCAAACTTATCAAATTAAGGTCTCCGATTATAAGTAATATTAAGCATAAACATGCAAAAACGGCCAGTTTTGAGATTCGAGGGATTTCTTAAAAAAAACTTGAAAAACTTCAATTTTGGGAAAATAAACCGTTTTTCAAACTAAGCAAGGTATTGCTCTCGAATCTAAGTAATATACACCAAAACCTGGCAAAATGCCCGTTTTTAAGGTTTGATCCATTTCTTAAAAAAGATTGAAAAACGGGAGTTTTTTGGATAATGCAAATATCTTTAAACTTATCAAATTAAGGTCTCCGATTATAAGTAATATTAAGCAAAAACATGCAAAAACGGCCAGTTATGAGATTCGATCGATTTCTTAAAAAAAGCTTGAAAAACGTCAGTTTTGGGAAAATAAAGCGTTTTTCAAACTTAGCAAGTTATTGCTCTCGAATCTAAGTAATATTTAACCAAAACCTGGAAAAACGGCTGTTTTTAAGGTTTGATCCATTTCCTAAAAAAGATTGAAAAACGGGAGTTTTTGGATGATGCAAATATCTTCAAACTTATCAAATTAAGGTCTCCGATTATAGGTAATATTAAGAATAAACATGCAAAAACGGCCAGTTTTGAGATTCGAGGGATTTCTTAAAAAAAACTTGAAAAACTTCAATTTTGGGAAAATAAACCGTTTTTCAAACTAAGCAAGGTATTGCTCTCGAATCTAATTAATATACACCAAAACCTGGCAAAATGGCCTTTTTTAAGGTTTGATCCATTTCCTAAAAAAGATTGAAAAATGGGAGTTTTTTGGATAATGCAAATATCTTCAAACTTATCAAATTAAGGTCTCCGAGTATAAGTAATATTAAGCAAAAACATGCAAAAACGGCCAGTTTTGAGATTCGATCGGTTTCTTAAAAAAAGCTTGAAAAACGTCAGTTTTGGAAAAATAAACTGTTTTTCAAACTTAGCAAGTATTTGCTCTCGAATCTAGGGAATATTAACCAAAACTTGGGAAAACGGCCGTTTTTAAGGTTTGATCCATTTCCTAAAACAGATTGAAAAACGGGAGTTTTTTGGATAATGCAAATATCTTCAAACTTATCAAATTAAGGTCTCCGAGTATAAGTAATATTAAGCAAAAACATGCAAAAACGGCCAGTTTTGAGATTCGTTCGATTTCTTAAAAAAAGCTTGAAAAACGTCAGTTTTGGAAAAATAAACTGTTTTTCAAACTTAGCAAGTATTTGCTCTCGAATCTAGGGAATATTAACCAAAACTTGGGAAAACGGCCGTTTTTAAGGTTTGATCCATTTCCTAAAAAAGATTGAAAAATGGGAGTTTTTTAGATAATGCAAATATCTTCAAACTTACCAAATTAAGGTCTCCGAGTATAAGTAATATTAAGCAAAAACGGCCAGTTTTGAGATTCGATCGATTCTTAAAACAAGCTTAAAAAACGTCAGTTTGGGAAAATAAACCGTTTTTCAAACTTAGCAAGTATTTGCTCTCGAATCTAAGTAATATACACCAAAACCTGGAATAACGCCTGTTTTTAAGGTTTGATCCATTTCTTAAAAAAGATTGAAAAACGGGAGTTTTTTGGATAATGCAAATATCTTTAAACTTATCAAATTAAGGTCTCCGATTATAAGTAATATTAAGCAAAAACATGCAAAAACGGCCAGTTTTGAGATTCGATCGATTTCTTAAAAAAAGCTTGAAAAACTTCAATTTTGGGAAAAAAAACCGTTTTTCAAACTAAGCAAGCTATTGCTCTCGAATCTAAGTAATATACACTAAAACCTGGCAAAATGGCCGTTTTTAAGGTTTGATCCATTTCCTAAAAGAGATTGAAAAACGGGAGTTTTTGGGATGATACAAATATCTTCAAACTTATCAAATTAAGGTCTCCGATTATAATCAATATTAAGCATAAACATGCAAAAACGGCTAGTTTTGAGATTCGATCGATTTCCTAAAAAAAACTTGAAAAACTTCAATTTTGGGAAAAAAACCGTTTTTCAAACTAAGCAAGCTATTGCTCTCGAATCTAAGTAATATACACCAAAACCTGGCAAAATGCCCGTTTTTAAGGTTTGATCCATTTCCTAAAAAAGATTGAAAAATGGGAGTTTTTTGGATAATGCAAATATCTTCAAACTTATCAAATTAAGGTCTCCGATTATAATTAATATTAAGCATAAACATGCAAAAACGGCCAGTTTTGAGATTCGATCGATTTCCTAAAAAAAACTTGAAAAACTTCAATTTTGGGAAAATAAACCGTTTTTCAAACTAAGCAAGCTATTGCTCTCGAATCTAAGTAATATACACCAAAACCTGGCAAAATGGCCGTTTTTAAGGTTTGATCCATTTCCTAAAAAAGATTGAAAAATGGGAGTTTTTTAGATAATGCAAATATCTTCAAACTTACCAAATTAAGGACTCCGAGTATAAGTAATATTAAGCAAAAACGGCCAGTTTTGAGATTCGATCGATTCTTAAAACAAGCTTAAAAAACGTCAGTTTGGGAAAATAAACCGTTTTTCAAACTTAGCAAGTATTTGCTCTCGAATCTAGGGATTATTAACCAAAACCTGGAATAACGCCTGTTTTTAAGGTTTGATCCATTTCTTAAAAAAGATTGAAAAACGGGAGTTTTTTGGATAATGCAAATATCTTTAAACTTATCAAATTAAGGTCTCCGATTATAAGTAATATTAAGCAAAAACATGCAAAAACGGCCAGTTTTGAGATTCGATCGATTTCTTAAAAAAAGCTTGAAAAACGTCAGTTTTGGGAAAATAAAGCGTTTTTCAAACTTAGCAAGTTATTGCTCTCGAATCTAAGTACTATTTAACCAAAACCTGGAAAAACGGCTGTTTTTAAGGTTTGATCCATTTCCTAAAAAAGATTCAAAAACGGGAGTTTTTGGATGATGCAAATATCTTCAAACTTATCAAATTAAGGTCTCCGATTATAAGTAATATTAAGCATAAACATGCAAAAACGGCCAGTTTTGAGATTCGAGGGATTTCTTAAAAAAAACTTGAAAAACTTCAATTTTGGGAAAATAAACCGTTTTTCAAACTAAGCAAGGTATTGCTCTCGAATCTAAGTAATATACACCAAAACCTGGCCAAATGGCCGTTTTTAAGGTTTGATCCATTTCCTAAAAAAGATTGAAAAATGGGAGTTTTTTGGATAATGCAAATATCTTCAAACTTATCAAATTAAGGTCTCCGAGTATAAGTAATATTAAGCAAAAACATGCAAAAACGGCCAGTTTTGAGATTCGATCGATTTCTTAAAAAAAGCTTGAAAAACGTCAGTTTTGGAAAAATAAACTGTTTTTCAAACTTAGCAAGTATTTGCTCTCGAATCTAGGGAATATTAACCAAAACTTGGGAAAACGGCCGTTTTTAAGGTTTGATCCATTTCCTAAAACAGATTGAAAAACGGGAGTTTTTTGGATAATGCAAATATCTTCAACTTGTCAAATTAAGGTCTCCGATTATAAGTAATATTAAGCAAAAACATGCAAAAACGGCCAGTTTTGAGATTCGACCGATTTTTTAAAAAAACCTTGAAAAACTTCAGTTTTGGGAAAATAAAGCGTTTTTCAAACTTAGCAAGTTATTGCTCTCGAATCTAAGTAATATACACTAAAACCTGGCAAAATGGCCGTTTTTAAGGTTTGATCCATTTCCTAAAAAAGATTGAAAAATGGGAGTTTTTAGATAATGCAAATATCTTCAAACTTACCAAATTAAGGTCTCCGAGTATAAGTAATATTAAGCAAAAACGGCCAGTTTTGAGATTCGATCGATTCTTAAAACAAGCTTGAAAAACGTCAGTTTATAAAAATAAACCGTTTTTCAAACTTAGCAAGTATTTGCTCTCGAATCTAGGGATTATTAACCAAAACCTGGAATAACGCCTGTTTTTAAGGTTTGATCCATTTCTTAAAAAAGATTGAAAAACGGGAGTTTTTTGGATAATGCAAATATCTTTAAACTTATCAAATTAAGGTCTCCGATTATAAGGAATATTAAGCAAAAACGGCCAGTTTTGAGATTCGATCGATTCTTAAAACAAGCTTGAAAAACGTCAGTTTGGGAAAATAAACCGTTTTTCAAACTTAGCAAGTATTTGCTCTCAAATCTAGGGATTATTAACCAAAACCTGGAATAACGCCTGTTTTTAAGGTTTGATCCATTTCTTAAAAAAGATTGAAAAACGGGAGTTTTTTGGATAATGCAAATATCTTTAAACTTATCAAATTAAGGTCTCCGATTATAAGTAATATTAAGCAAAAACATGCAAAAACGGCCAGTTTTAAGATTCGATCGATTTCTTAAGAAAAGCTTGAAAAACGTCGGTTTTGGAAAAATAAAGCGTTTTTCAAACTTAGCAAGTTATTGCTCTCGAATCTAAGTAATTTTAACCAAAACCTGGCAAAATGTACGTTTTTAGGATGTGATCCATTTCCTAAAAAAGATTGAAAAACGGGAGTTTTTGGATGTTACAAATATCTTCAAATTTATCAAATTAACGTCTCCGAAAAATAAGTAATATTAAGCATAAACATGCAAAAACGGCCAGTTTTGAGATTCGATCGATTTCCTAAAAAAAACTTGAAAAACTTCAATTTTGGGAAAAAAAACCGTTTTTCAAACTAAGCAAGCTATTGCTCTCGAATCTAAGTAATATACACTAAAACCTGGCAAAATGGCCGTTTTTAAGGTTTGATCCATTTCCTAAAAAAGATTGAAAAACGGGAGTTTTTTGGATGATACAAATATCTTCAAACTTATCAAATTAAGGTCTCCGATTATAATTAATATTAAGCATAAACATGCAAAAACGGCCAGTTTTGAGATTCGATCGATTTCCTAAAAAAAGCTTGAAAAACTTCAATTTTGGGAAAATAAACCGTTTTTCAAACTAAGCAAGCTATTGCTCTCGAATCTAAGTAATATACACCAAAACCTGGAAAAATGGCCGTTTTTAAGGTTTGATCCATTTCCTAAAAAAGATTGAAAAATGGGAGTTTTTTAGATAATGCAAATATCTTCAAACTTACCAAATTAAGGTCTCCGAGTATAAGTAATATTAAGCAAAAACGGCCAGTTTTGAGATTCGATCGATTCTTAAAACAAGCTTGAAAAACGTCAGTTTGGGAAAATAAACCGTTTTTCAAACTTAGCAAGTATTTGCTCTCGAATCTAGGGATTATTAACCAAAACCTGGAATAACGCCTGTTTTTAAGGTTTGATCCATTTCTTAAAAAAGATTGAAAAACGGGAGTTTTTTGGATAATGCAAATATCTTCAAACTTACCAAATTAAGGTCTCCGAGTATAAGTAATATTAAGCAAAAACATGCAAAAACGGCCAGTTTTGAGATTCGATCGATTTTTAAAACAAGCTTGAAAAACGTCGGTTTTGGGAAAATAAACCGTTTTTCAAACTTAGCAAGTATTTGCTCTCGAATCTAGGGAATATTAACCAAAACCTGGAATCACGCCTGTTTTTAAGGTTTGATCCATTACTTAAGAAAAGATTGAAAAACGGGAGTTTTTTGGATAATGCAAATATCTTTAAAATTATCAAATTAAGGTCTCCGATTATAAGTAATATTAAGCAAAAACATGCAAAAACGGCCAGTTTTGAGATTCGATCGATTTCTTAAGAAAAGCTTGAAAAACGTCGGTTTTGGAAAAATAAAGCGTTTTTCAAACTTAGCAAGTTATTGCTCTCGACTCTAAGTAATTTTAACCAAAACCTGGCAAACTGTACGTTTTTAGGATTTGATCCATTTCCTAAAAAAGATTGAAAAACGGGAGTTTTTGGATGTTACAAATATCTTCAAATATATCAAATTAACGTCTCCGAAAAATAAGTAATATTAAGCATAAACATGCAAAAACGGCCAGTTTTGAAATTCGATCGATTTCCTAAAAAAAACTTGAGAAAACTTCAATTTTGGGAAAAAAAACCTTTAGTCAAACTAAGCAAGCTATTGCTCTCGAATCTAAGTAATATACACTCAAACCTGGCAAAATGGCCGTTTTTAAGGTTTGATCCATTTCCTAAAAAAGATTGAAAAACGGGAGTTTTTTGGATGATACAAATATCTTCAAACTTATCAAATTAAGGTCTCCGATTATAATTAATATTAAGCATAAACATGCAAAAACGGCCAGTTTTGAGATTCGATCGATTTCCTAAAAAAAACTTGAAAAACTTCAATTTTGGGAAAATAAACCGTTTTTCAAACTAAGCAAGCTATTGCTCTCGAATCTAAGTAATATACACCAAAACCTGGCAAAATGGCCGTTTTTAAGGTTTGATCCATTTCCTAAAAAAGATTGAAAAATGGGAGTTTTTTAGATAATGCAAATATCTTCAAACTTACCAAATTAAGGTCTCCGAGTATAAGTAATATTAAGCAAAAACGGCCAGTTTTGAGATTCGATCGATTCTTAAAACAAGCTTAAAAAACGTCAGTTTGGGAAAATAAACCGTTTTTCAAACTTAGCAAGTATTTGCTCTCGAATCTAGGGATTATTAACCAAAACCTGGAATAACGCCTGTTTTTAAGGTTTGATCCATTTCTTAAAAAAGATTGAAAAACGGGAGTTTTTTGGATAATGCAAATATCTTTAAACTTATCAAATTAAGGTCTCCGATTATAAGTAATATTAAGCAAAAACATGCAAAAACGGCCAGTTTTGAGATTCGATCGATTTCTTAAAAAAAGCTTGAAAAACGTCAGTTTTGGGAAAATAAAGCGTTTTTCAAACTTAGCAAGTTATTGCTCTCGAATCTAAGTACTATTTAACCAAAACCTGGAAAAACGGCTGTTTTTAAGGTTTGATCCATTTCCTAAAAAAGATTGAAAAACGGGAGTTTTTGGATGATGCAAATATCTTCAAACTTATCAAATTAAGGTCTCCGATTATAAGTAATATTAAGCATAAACATGCAAAAACGGCCAGTTTTGAGATTCGAGGGATTTCTTAAAAAAAACTTGAAAAACTTCAATTTTGGGAAAATAAACCGTTTTTCAAACTAAGCAAGGTATTGCTCTCGAATCTAAGTAATATACACCAAAACCTGGCAAAATGGCCGTTTTTAAGGTTTGATCCATTTCCTAAAAAAGATTGAAAAATGGGAGTTTTTTGGATAATGCAAATATCTTCAAACTTATCAAATTAAGGTCTCCGATTATAAGTAATATTAAGCAAAAACATGCAAAAACGGCCAGTTTTGAGATTCGATCGATTTCTTAAAAAAAGCTTGAAAAACGTCAGTTTTGGAAAAATAAACTGTTTTTCAAACTTAGCAAGTATTTGCTCTCGAATCTAGGGAATATTAACCAAAACTTGGGAAAACGGCCGTTTTTAAGGTTTGATCCATTTCCTAAAACAGATTGAAAAACGGGAGTTTTTTGGATAATGCAAATATCTTCAACTTGTCAAATTAAGGTCTCTGATTATAAGTAATATTAAGCAAAAACATGCAAAAACGGCCAGTTTTGAGATTCGATCGATTTCTTAAAAAAAGCTTGAAAAACTTCAGTTTTGGGAAAATAAACCGTTTTTCAAACTTAGCACGTTATTGCTCTCGAATCTAAGTAATATACACTAAAACCTTCAAAATGGCCGTTTTTAAGGTTTGATCCATTTCCTAAAAAAGATTGAAAAACAGGAGTTTTTTGGATAATGCAAATATCTTCAAACTTATCAAATTAAGGTCTCCGAGTATAAGTAATATTAAGCAAAAACATGGAAAAACGGCCAGTTTTGAGATTCGATCGATTCTTTAAAAAAGCTTGAATTACGTCAGTTTTGGGAAAATAAACCGTTTTTCAAACTTAGCAAGTTATTGCTCTCGAATCTAAGTAATATACACTAAAACCTGGCAAAATGGCCGTTTTTAAGGTTTGATCCATTTCCTAAAAAGATTGAAAAACGGGAGTTTTTTGGATGATACAAATATCTTCAAACTTATCAAATTAAGGTCTCCGATTATAATTAATATTAAGCATAAACATGCAAAAACGGCCAGTTTTGAGATTCGATCGATTTCCTAAAAAAAGCTTGAAAAACTTCAATTTTGGGAAAATAAACCGTTTTTCAAACTAAGCATGCTATTGCTCTCGAATCTAAGTATTATACACCAAAACCTGGCAAAATGGCCGTTTTTAAGGTTTGATCCATTTCCTAAAAAAGATTGAAAAATGGGAGTTTTTTAGATAATGCAAATATCTTCAAACTTACCAAATTAAGGTCTCCGAGTATAAGTAATATTAAGCAAAAACGGCCAGTTTTGAGATTCGATCGATTCTTAAAACAAGCTTGAAAAACGTCAGTTTGGGAAAATAAACCGTTTTTCAAACTTAGCAAGTATTTGCTCTCGAATCTAGGGATTATTAACCAAAACCTGGAATAACGCCTGTTTTTAAGGTTTGATCCATTTCTTAAAAAAGATTGAAAAACGGGAGTTTTTTGGATAATGCAAATATCTTTAAACTTATCAAATTAAGGTCTTCGATTATAAGGAATATTAAGCAAAAACGGCCAGTTTTGAGATTCGATCGATTCTTAAAACAAGCTTGAAAAACGTCAGTTTGGGAAAATAAACCGTTTTTCAAACTTAGCAAGTATTTGCTCTCAAATCTAGGGATTATTAACCAAAACCTGGAATAACGCCTGTTTTTAAGGTTTGATCCATTTCTTAAAAAAGATTGAAAAACGGGAGTTTTTTGGATAATGCAAATATCTTTAAACTTATCAAATTAAGGTCTCCGATTATAAGTAATATTAAGCAAAAACATGCAAAAACGGCCAGTTTTAAGATTCGATCGATTTCTTAAGAAAAGCTTGAAAAACGTCGGTTTTGGGAAAATAAAGCGTTTTTCAAACTTAGCAAGTTATTGCTCTCGAATCTAAGTAATTTTAACCAAAACCTGGCAAAATGTACGTTTTTAGGATGTGATCCATTTCCTAAAAAAGATTGAAAAACGGGAGTTTTTGGATGTTACAAATATCTTCAAATTTATCAAATTAACGTCTCCGAAAAATAAGTAATATTAAGCATAAACATGCAAAAACGGCCAGTTTTAAGATTCGATCGATTTCCTAAAAAAAGCTTGAAAAACTTCAATTTTGGGAAAATAAACCGTTTTTCAAACTAAGCAAGCTATTGCTCTCAAATCTAAGTAATATACACTAAAACCTGGCAAAATGGCCGTTTTTAAGGTTTGATCCATTTCCTAAAAAAGATTGAAAAACGGGAGTTTTTTGGATGATACAAATATCTTCAAACTTATCAAATTAAGGTCTCCGATTATAATTAATATTAAGCATAAACATGCAAAAACGGCCAGTTTTGAGATTCGATCGATTTCCTAAAAAAAGCTTGAAAAACTTCAATTTTGGGAAAATAAACCGTTTTTCAAACTAAGCAAGCTATTGCTCTCGAATCTAAGTAATATACACCAAAACCTGGCAAAATGGCCGTTTTTAAGGTTTGATCCATTTCCTAAAAAAGATTGAGAAATGGGAGTTTTTTAGATAATGCAAATATCTTCAAACTTACCAAATTAAGGTCTCCGAGTATAAGTAATATTAAGCAAAAACGGCCAGTTTTGAGATTCGATCGATTCTTAAAACAAGCTTGAAAAACGTCAGTTTGGGAAAATAAACCGTTTTTCAAACTTAGCAAGTATTTGCTCTCGAATCTAGGGATTATTAACCAAAACCTGGAATAACGCCTGTTTTTAAGGTTTGATCCATTTCTTAAAAAAGATTGAAAAACGGGAGTTTTTTGGATAATGCAAATATCTTCAAACTTACCAAATTAAGGTCTCCGAGTATAAGTAATATTAAGCAAAAACATGCAAAAACGGCCAGTTTTGAGATTCGATCGATTTTTAAAACAAGCTTGAAAAACGTCGGTTTTGGGAAAATAAACCGTTTTTCAAAATTAGCAAGTATTTGCTCTCGAATCTAGGAAATATTAACCAAAACCTGGAATAACGCCTGTTTTTAAGGTTTGATCCATTTCTTAAGAAAAGATTGAAAAACGGGAGTTTTTTGGATAATGCAAATATCTTTAAAATTATCAAATTAAGGTCTCCGATTATAAGTAATATTAAGCAAAAACATGCAAAAACGGCCAGTTTTGAGATTCGATCGATTTCTTAAGAAAAGCTTGAAAAACTTCAATTTTGGGAAAATAAACCGTTTTTCAAACTAAGCAAGCTATTGCTCTCGAATCTAAGTAATATACACCAAAACCTGGCAAAATGGCCGTTTTTAAGGTTTGATCCATTTCCTAAAAAAGATTGAAAAATGGGAGTTTTTTAGATAATGCAAATATCTTAAAACTTACCAAATTAAGGTCTCCGAGTATAAGTAATATTAAGCAAAAACGGCCAGTTTTGAGATTCGATCGATTCTTAAAACAAGCTTAAAAAACGTCAGTTTGGGAAAATAAACCGTTTTTCAAACTTAGCAAGTATTTGCTCTCGAATCTAGGGATTATTAACCAAAACCTGGAATAACGCCTGTTGTTAAGGTTTGATCCATTTCTTAAAAAAGATTGAAAAACGGGAGTTTTTTGGATAATGCAAATATCTTTAAACTTATCAAATTAAGGTCTCCGATTATAAGTAATATTAAGCAAAAACATGCAAAACGGCCAGTTTTGAGATTCGATCGATTTCTTAAAAATGCTTGAAAAACGTCAGTTTTGGGAAAATAAACCGTTTTTCAAACTTAGCAAGTTATTGCTCTCGAATCTAAGTAATATTAACCAAAACCTGGAAAAACAGCTGTTTTTAAGGTTTGATCCATTTCCTAAAAAAGATTGAAAAACGGGAGTTTTTGGATGATGCAAATATCTTCAAACTTATCAAATTAAGGTCTCCGATTATAAGTAATATTAAGCATAAACATGCAAAAACGGCCATTATTGAGATTCGATCGATTTCCTAAAAAAAACTTTAAAAACTTCAATTTTGGGAAAATAAACCGTTTTTCAAACTAAGTAATATACACTAAAACCTTCAAAATGGCCGTTTTTAAGGTTTGATCCATTTCCTAAAAAAGATTGAAAAACAGGAGTTTTTTGGATAATGCAAATATCTTCAAACTTATCAAATTAAGGTCTCCGAGTATAAGTAATATTAAGCAAAAACATGGAAAAACGGCCAGTTTTGAGATTCGATCGATTCTTTAAAAAAGCTTGAATTACGTCAGTTTTGGGAAAATAAACCGTTTTTCAAACTTAGCAAGTTATTGCTCTCGAATCTAAGTAATATACACTAAAACCTGGCAAAATGGCCGTTTTTAAGGTTTGATCCATTTCCTAAAAAGATTGAAAAACGGGAGTTTTTTGGATGATACAAATATCTTCAAACTTATCAAATTAAGGTCTCCGATTATAATTAATATTAAGCATAAACATGCAAAAACGGCCAGTTTTGAGATTCGATCGATTTCCTAAAAAAAGCTTGAAAAACTTCAATTTTGGGAAAATAAACCGTTTTTCAAACTAAGCATGCTATTGCTCTCGAATCTAAGTAATATACACCAAAACCTGGCAAAATGGCCGTTTTTAAGGTTTGATCCATTTCCTAAAAAAGATTGAAAAATGGGAGTTTTTTAGATAATGCAAATATCTTCAAACTTACCAAATTAAGGTCTCCGAGTATAAGTAATATTAAGCAAAAACGGCCAGTTTTGAGATTCGATCGATTCTTAAAACAAGCTTGAAAAACGTCAGTTTGGGAAAATAAACCGTTTTTCAAACTTAGCAAGTATTTGCTCTCAAATCTAGGGATTATTAACCAAAACCTGGAATAACGCCTGTTTTTAAGGTTTGATCCATTTCTTAAAAAAGATTGAAAAACGGGAGTTTTTTGGATAATGCAAATATCTTTAAACTTATCAAATTAAGGTCTCCGATTATAAGTAATATTAAGCAAAAACGGCCAGTTTTGAGATTCGATCGATTCTTAAAACAAGCTTGAAAAACGTCCGTTTGGGAAAATAAATCGTTTTTCAAACTTAGCAAGTATTTACTCTCAAATCTAGGGATTATTAACCAAAACCTGGAATAACGCCTGTTTTTAAGGTTTGATCCATTTCTTAAAAAAGATTGAAAAACGGGAGTTTTTTGGATAATGCAAATATCTTTAAACTTATCAAATTAAGGTCTCCGATTATAAGTAATATTAAGCATAAACATGCAAAAACGGCCAGTTTTAAGATTCGATCGATTTCTTAAGAAAAGCTTGAAAAACGTCGGTTTTGGGAAAATAAAGCGTTTTTCAAACTTAGCAAGTTATTGCTCTCGAATCTAAGTAATTTTAACCAAAACCTGGCAAAATGTACGTTTTTAGGATTTGATCCATTTCCTAAAAAAGATTAAAAAACGGGAGTTTTTGGATGATACAAATATCTTCAAACTTAACAAATTAAGGTCTTCGATTATAAGTAATATTAAGCAAAAACATTCAAAAACGGCCAGTTTTGAGATTCGATCGATTTCTTAAAAAAAAACTAAAAACTTCAATTTTGGGAAAATAAACCGTCTTTCAAACTAAGCAAGCTATTGCTCTCGTATCTAAGTAATATACACTAAAACCTGGCAAAATGGCCGTTTTTAAGGTTTGATCCATTTCCTAAAAAAGATTGAAAAACGGGAGTTTTTTGGATAATGCAAATATCTTTAAACTTATCAAATTAAGGTCTCCGATTATAAGTAATATTAAGCAAAAACATGCAAAAACGGCCAGTTTTGAGATTCGATCGATTTCTTAAAAAAAGATTGAAAAACGTCAGTTTTGGAAAAATAAACTGTTTTTCAAACTTAGCAAGTATTTGCTCTCGAATCTAGGGAATATTAACCAAAACTTGGGAAAACGGCCGTTTTTAAGGTTTGATCCATTTCTTAAAAAAGATTGAAAAACGGGAGTTTTTTGGATAATGCAAATATCTTCAACTTGTCAAATTAAGGTCTCCGATTATAAGTAATATTAAGCAAAAACATGCAAAAACGGCCAGTTTTGAGATTCGATCGATTTCTTAAAAAAAGCTTGAAAAACTTCAGTTTTGG
The DNA here is from genome assembly GCA_963969495.1 of Ceratothoa steindachneri. NCBI lineage: Eukaryota > Metazoa > Arthropoda > Malacostraca > Isopoda > Cymothoidae > Ceratothoa > Ceratothoa steindachneri. The sequence goes on from CAXAKS010000443.1 coordinate 47,550, forward strand.
GAAAATAAAGCGTTTTTCAAACTTAGCAAGTTATTGCTCTCGAATCTAAGTAATATACACTAAAACCTGACAAAATGGCCGTTTTTAAGGTTTGATCCATTTCCTAAACAGATTGAAAAACGGGAGTTTTTTGGATGATACAAATATCTTCAAACTTATCAAATTAAGGTCTCCGATTATAATTAATATTAAGCATAAACATGCAAAAACGGCCAGTTTTGAGATTCGATCGATTTCCTAAAAAAAGCTTGAAAAACTTCAATTTTGGGAAAATAAACCGTTTTTCAAACTAAGCATGCTATTGCTCTCGAATCTAAGTAATATACACCAAAACCTAGGAAAATGGCCGTTTTTAAGGTTTGATCCTTTTCCTAAAAAAGATTGAAAAATGGGAGTTTTTTAGATAATGCAAATATCTTCAAACTTACCAAATTAAGGTCTCCGAGTATAAGTAATATTAAGCAAAAACGGCCAGTTTTGAGATTCGATCGATTCTTAAAACAAGCTTGAAAAACGTCAGTTTGGCAAAATAAACCGTTTTTCAAACTTAGCAAGTATTTGCTCTCGAATCTAGGGATTATTAACCAAAACCTGGAATAACGCCTGTTTTTAAGGTTTGATCCATTTCTTAAAAAAGATTGAAAAACGGGAGTTTTTTGGATAATGCAAATATCTTTAAACTTATCAAATTAAGGTCTCCGATTATAAGTAATATTAAGCAAAAACGGCCAGTTTTAAGATTCGATCGATTCTTAAAACAAGCTTGAAAAACGTCAGTTTGGGAAAATAAACCGTTTTTCAAACTTAGCAAGTATTTGCTCTCAAATCTAGGGATTATTAACCAAAACCTGGAATAACGCCTGTTTTTAAGGTTTGATCCATTTCTTAAAAAAGATTGAAAAACGGGAGTTTTTTGGATAATGCAAATATCTTTAAACTTATCAAATTAAGGTCTCCGATTATAAGTAATATTAAGCAAAAACGGCCAGTTTTGAGATTCGATCGATTCTTAAAACAAGCTTGAAAAACGTCAGTTTGGGAAAATAAACCGTTTTTCAAACTTAGCAAGTATTTGCTCTCAAATCTAGGGATTATTAACCAAAACCTGGAATAACGCCTGTTTTTAAGGTTTGATCCATTTCTTAAAAAAGATTGAAAAACGGGAGTTTTTTGGATAATGCAAATATCTTTAAACTTATCAAATTAAGGTCTCCGATTATAAGTAATATTAAGCAAAAACATGCAAAAACGGCTAGTTTTAAGATTCGATCGATTTCTTAAGAAAAGCTTGAAAAACGTCGGTTTTGGGAAAATAAAGCGTTTTTCAAACTTAGCAAGTTATTGCTCTCGAATCTAAGTAATTTTAACCAAAACCTAGCAAAATGTACGTTTTTAGGATTTGATCCATTTCCTAAAAAAGATTAAAAAACGGGAGTTTTTGGATGATACAAATATCTTCAAACTTAACAAATTAAGGTCTTCGATTATAAGTAATATTAAGCAAAAACATTCAAAAACGGCCAGTTTTGAGATTCGATCGATTTCTTAAAAAAAAATGAAAAACTTCAATTTTGGGAAAATAAACCGTCTTTCAAACTAAGCAAGCTATTGCTCTTGTATCTAAGTAATATACACTAAAACCTGGCAAAATGGCCGTTTTTAAGGTTTGATCCATTTCCTAAAAAAGATTGAAAAACGGGAGTTTTTGGATGTTACAAATATCTTCAAACTTATCAAATTAACGTCTCCGATTATAAGTAATATTAAGCATAAACATGCAAAAACGGCCAGTTTTGAGATTCGATCGATTTCCTAAAAAAAGCTTGAAAAACTTCAATTTTGGGAAAATAAACCGTTTTTCAAACTAAGCAAGCTATTGCTCTCGAATCTAAGTAATATACACCAAAACCTGGCAAAATGGCCGTTTTTAAGGTTTGATCCATTTCCTAAAAAAGATTGAAAAATGGGAGTTTTTTAGATAATGCAAATATCTTCAAACTTATCAAATTAAGGTCTCCGAGTATAAGTAATATTAAGCAAAAACATGCAAAAACGGCCAGTTTTGAGATTCGATCGATTCTTAAAACAAGCTTAAAAACGTCAGTTTTGGGAAAATAAACCGTTTTTCAAACTTAGCAAGTATTTGCTCTCGAATCTAGGGAATATTAACCAAAACCTGGAATAACGCCTGTTTTTAAGGTTTGATCCATTTCCTAAAACAGATTGAAAAACGGGAGTTTTTTGGATAATGCAAATATCTTCAACTTATCAAATTAAGGTCTCCGATTATAAGTAATATTAAGCATAAACATGCAAAAACAGCCAGTTTTGAGATTCGATCGATTTCCTAAAAAAAAACTTGAAAAACTTCAATTTTGGGAAAATAAACCGTTTTTTCAAACTAAGCAAGGTATTGCTCTCGAATCTAAGTAATATACACTAAAACCTGGCAAAATGGCCGTTTTTAAGGTTTGAATCCATTTCCTAAAAAAGATTAAAAAACAGGAGTTTTTTGGATAATGCAAATATCTTCAAACTTATCAAATTAAGGTCTCCGATTATAAGTAATATTAAGCAAAAACATGCAAAAACGGCCAGTTTTGAGATTCGATCGATTCTTAAAACAAGCTTGAAAAACGTCAGTTTTGGGAAAATAAACCGTTTTTCAAACTTAGCAAGTATTTGCTCTCGAATCTAGGGAATATTAACCAAAACCTGGAAAAACGGCTGTTTTTAAGGTTTGATCCATTTCCTAAAAAAAATTGAAAAACAGGAGTTTTTTGGATAATGCAAATATCTTCAAACTTATCAAATTAAGGTCTCCGAGTATAAGTAATATTAAGCAAAAACATGGAAAAACGGCCAGTTTTGAGATTCGATCGATTCTTAAAAAAACTGAAAAACGTCAGTTTTGGGAAAATAAACCGTTTTTTTAAACTTAGCAAGTTATTGCTCTCGAATCTAAGTAATTTTAACCAAAACCTGGCAAAATGTACGTTTTTAGGATTTGATCCATTTCCTAAAAAAGATTGAAAAACAGGAGTTTTTTCGATAATGCAAATATCTTCAAACTCATAAAATTAACGTCTCCGAAAAATAAGTAATATTAAGCATAAACATGCAAAAACGGCCAGTTTTGAGATTCGATTGATTTCCTAAAAAAAACTTGAAAAACTTCAATTTTGGGAAAATAAACCGTTTTTCAAACTAAGCAAGCTATTGCTCTCGAATCTAAGTAATATACACTAAAACCTGGCAAAAATGGCCGTTTTTAAGGTTTGATCCATTTCCTAAAAAGATTGAAAAACGGGAGTTTTTTGGATGATACAAATATCTTCAAACTTATCAAATTAAGGTCTCGATTATAATTAATATTAAGTATAAACATGCAAAAACGGCCAGTTTTGAGATTCGATCGATTTCCTAAAAAAAGCTTGAAAACTTCAATTTTGGGGAAATAAACCGTTTTTTAAACTAAGCAAGGTATTGCTCTCGAATCTAATTAATATACACCAAACCTGGCAAAATGCCTTTTTTAAGGTTTGATCCATTTCCTAAAAAAGATTGAAAAATGGGAGTTTTTTGGATAATGCAAATATCTTCAAACTTATCAAATTAAGGTCTCCGAGTATAAGTAATATTAAGCAAAAACATGCAAAAACGGCCAGTTTTGAGATTCGATCGATTTCTTAAAAAAGCTTGAAAACGTCAGTTTGGAAAAATAAACTGTTTTTCAAACTTAGCAAGTATTTGCTCTCGAATCTAGGGATTATTAACCAAAACCCTGAATAACGCCTGTTTTTAAGGTTTGATCCATTTCTTAAAAAGATTGAAAAACGGGAGTTTTTTGGATAATGCAAATATCTTTAAACTTATCAAATTAAGGTCTCCGATTATAAGTAATATTAAGCAAAAACATGCAAAAACGGCCAGTTTTGAGATTCGATCGATTCTTAAAAAAAGCTTGAAAAACGTCAGTTTTGGAAAAATAAAGCGTTTTTCAAACTTAGCAAGTTATTGCTCTCGAATCTAAGTAATATACACCAAAACCTGGCAAAATGGCCGTTTTTAAGGTTTGATCCATTTCCTAAAAAAGATTGAAAAATGGGAGTTTTTTGGATAATGCAAATATCTTCAAACTTATCAAATTAAGGTCTCCGAGTATAAGTAATATTAAGCAAAAACATGCAAAAACGGCCAGTTTTGAGATTCGATCGATTTCTTAAAAAAGCTGAAAAACGTCAGTTTTGGAAAAATAAACTGTTTTTCAAACTTAGCAAGTATTTGCTCTCGAATCTAGGGAATATTAACCAAAACTTGGGAAAACGGCCGTTTTAAGGTTTGATCCATTTCTAAAACAGATTGAAAAACGGGAGTTTTTTGGATAATTGCAAATATCTTCAACTTGTCAAATTAAGGTCTCCGATTATAAGTAATATTAAGCAAAAACATGCAAAAACGGCCAGTTTTGAGATTCGATCGATTTCTTAAAAAAAGCTTGAAAAACTTCAGTTTTGGGAAAATAAAGCGTTTTTCAAACTTAGCAAGTTATTGCTCTCGAATCTAAGTAATATACACTAAAACCTGACAAAATGGCTGTTTTTAAGGTTTGATCCATTTCCTAAATAAGATTGAAAAACGGAGTTTTTTGGATGATACAAATATCTTCAAACTTATCAAATTAAGGTCTCCGATTATAATTAATATTAAGCATAAACATGCAAAAACGGCCAGTTTTGAGATTCGATCGATTTCCTAAAAAAAACTTGAAAAACTTCAATTTTGGGAAAATAAAGCGTTTTTCAAACTAAGCAAGCTATTGCTCTCGAATCTAAGTAATATACACCAAAACCTGGCAAAATGGCCGTTTTTTAAGGTTTGATCCATTTCCTAAAAAAGATTGAAAAATGGGAGTTTTTAGATAATGCAAATATCTTCAAACTTACCAAATTAAGGTCTCCGAGTATAAGTAATATTAAGCAAAAACGGCCAGTTTTGAGATTCGATCGATTCTTAAAACAAGCTTAAAAAACGTCAGTTTGGGAAAATAAACCGTTTTTCAAACTTAGCAAGTATTTGCTCTCGAATCTAGGGATTATTAACCAAAACCTGGAATAACGCCTGTTTTTAAGGTTTGATCCATTTCTTAAAAAAGATTGAAAAACGGGAGTTTTTTGGATAATGCAAATATCTTTAAACTTATCAAATTAAGGTCTCCGATTATAAGTAATATTAAGCAAAAACATGCAAAAACGGCCAGTTTTGAGATTCGATCGATTTCTTAAAAAAAGCTTGAAAAACGTCAGTTTTGGGAAAATAAAGCGTTTTTCAAACTTAGCAAGTTATTGCTCTCGAATCTAAGTACTATTTAACCAAAACCTGGAAAAACGGCTGTTTTTAAGGTTTGATCCATTTCCTAAAAAAGATTGAAAAACGGGAGTTTTTGGATGATGCAAATATCTTCAAACTTATCAAATTAAGGTCTCCGATTATAAGTAATATTAAGCATAAACATGCAAAAACGGCCAGTTTTGAGATTCGAGGGATTTCTTAAAAAAAACTTGAAAAACTTCAATTTTGGGAAAATAAACCGTTTTTCAAACTAAGCAAGGTATTGCTCTCGAATCTAAGTAATATACACCAAAACCTGGCAAAATGGCCGTTTTTAAGGTTTGATCCATTTCCTAAAAAAGATTGAAAAATGGGAGTTTTTTGGATAATGCAAATATCTTCAAACTTATCAAATTAAGGTCTCCGATTATAAGTAATATTAAGCAAAAACATGCAAAAACGGCCAGTTTTGAGATTCGATCGATTTCTTAAAAAAAGCTTGAAAAACGTCAGTTTTGGAAAAATAAACTGTTTTTCAAACTTAGCAAGTATTTGCTCTCGAATCTAGGGAATATTAACCAAAACTTGGGAAAACGGCCGTTTTTAAGGTTTGATCCATTTCCTAAAACAGATTGAAAAACGGGAGTTTTTTGGATAATGCAAATATCTTCAACTTGTCAAATTAAGGTCTCCGATTATAAGTAATATTAAGCAAAAACATGCAAAAACGGCCAGTTTTGAGATTCGATCGATTTCTTAAAAAAAGCTTGAAAAACTTCAGTTTTGGGAAAATAAACCGTTTTTCAAACTTAGCACGTTATTGCTCTCGAATCTAAGTAATATACACTAAAACCTGGCAAAATGGCCGTTTTTAAGGTTTGATCCATTTCCTAAAAAAGATTGAAAAACGGGAGTTTTTTGGATGATACAAATATCTTCAAACTTATCAAATTAAGGTCTCCGATTATAATTAATATTAAGCATAAACATGCAAAAACGGCCAGTTTTGAGATTCGATCGATTTCCTAAAAAAAGCTTGAAAAACTTCAATTTTGGGAAAATAAACCTTTTTTCAAACTAAGCATGCTATTGCTCTCGAATCTAAGTAATATACACCAAAACCTGGCAAAATGGCCGTTTTGAAGGTTTGATCCATTTCCTAAAAAAGATTGAAAAATGGGAGTTTTTTAGATAATGCAAATATCTTCAAACTTACCAAATTAAGGTCTCCGAGTATAAGTAATATTAAGCAAAAACGGCCAGTTTTGAGATTCGATCGATTCTTAAAACAAGCTTGAAAAACGTCAGTTTGGGAAAATAAACCGTTTTTCAAACTTAGCAAGTATTTGCTCCCAAATCTAGGGATTATTAACCAAAACCTGGAATAACGCCTGTTTTTAAGGTTTGCTCCATTTCTTAAAAAAAATTGAAAAACGGGAGTTTTTTGGATAATGCAAATATCTTTAAACTTATCAAATTAAGGTCTTCGATTATAAGGAATATTAAGCAAAAACGGCCAGTTTTGAGATTCGATCGATTCTTAAAAACAAGCTTGAAAAACGTCAGTTTGGGAAAATAAACCGTTTTCAAACTTAGCAAGTATTTGCTCTCAAATCTAGGGATTATTAACCAAAACCTGGAATAACGCCTGTTTTTAAGGTTTGATCCATTTCTTAAAAAAGATTGAAAAACGGGAGTTTTTTGGATAATGCAAATATCTTTAAACTTATCAAATTAAGGTCTCCGATTATAAGTAATATTAAGCAAAAACATGCAAAAACGGCCAGTTTTAAGATTCGATCGATTTCTTAAGAAATCTTGAAAAACGTCGGTTTTGGGAAAATAAAGCGTTTTTCAAACTTAGCAAGTTATTGCTCTCGAATCTAAGTAATTTTAACCAAAACCTGGCAAAATGTACGTTTTTAGGATGTGATCCATTTCCTAAAAAAGATTGAAAAACGGGAGTTTTTTGGATAATGCAAATATCTTCAAACTTATCAAATTAAGGTCTCCGAGTATAAGTAATATTAAGCAAAAACATGGAAAAACGGCCAGTTTTGAGATTCGATCGATTCTTTAAAAAAGCTTGAATTACGTCAGTTTTGGGAAAATAAACCGTTTTTCAAACTTAGCAAGTTATTGCTCTCGAATCTAAGTAATATACACTAAAACCTGGCAAAATGGCCGTTTTTAAGGTTTGATCCATTTCCTAAAAAGATTGAAAAACGGGAGTTTTTTGGATGATACAAATATCTTCAAACTTATCAAATTAAGGTCTCCGATTATAATTAATATTAAGCATAAACATGCAAAAACGGCCAGTTTTGAGATTCGATCGATTTCCTAAAAAAGCTTGAAAAACTTCAATTTTGGGAAAATAAACCGTTTTTCAAACTAAGCATGCTATTGCTCTCGAATCTAAGTAATATACACCAAAACCTGCAAAATGGCCGTTTTTAAGGTTTGATCCATTTCCTAAAAAAGATTGAAAATGGGAGTTTTTTAGATAATGCAAATATCTTCAAACTTACCAAATTAAGGTCTCCGAGTATAAGTAATATTAAGCAAAAACGGCCAGTTTTGAGATTCGATCGATTCTTAAAACAAGCTTGAAAAACGTCAGTTTGGGAAAATAAACCGTTTTTCAAACTTAGCAAGTATTTGCTCTCAAATCTAGGATTATTAACCAAAACCTGGAATAACGCCTGTTTTTAAGGTTTGATCCATTTCTTAAAAAAGATTGAAAAACGGGAGTTTTTTGGATAATGCAAATATCTTTAAACTTATCAAATTAAGGGTCTCCGATTATAAGTAATATTAAGCAAAAACGGCCAGTTTTGAGATTCGATCGATTCTTAAAACAAGCTTGAAAAACGTCCGTTTGGGAAAATAAATCGTTTTTCAAACTTAGCAAGTATTTACTCTCAAATCTAGGGATTATTAACCAAAACCTGGAATAACGCCTGTTTTTAAGGTTTGATCCATTCTTAAAAAAGATGAAAACGGGAGTTTTTTGGATAATGCAAATATCTTTAAACTTATCAAATTAAGGTCTCCGATTATAAGTAATATTAAGCATAAACATGCAAAAACGGCCAGTTTTAAGATTCGATCGATTTCTTAAGAAAAGCTTGAAAAACGTCGGTTTTGGGAAAATAAAGCGTTTTCAAACTTAGCAAGTTATTGCTCTCGAATCTAAGTAATTTTAACCAAAACCTGGCAAAATGTACGTTTTTAGGATTTGATCCATTTCCTAAAAAAGATTAAAAAACGGGAGTTTTTGGATGATACAAATATCTTCAAACTTAACAAATTAAGGTCTTCGATTATAAGTAATATTAAGCAAAAACATTCAAAAACGGCCAGTTTTGAGATTCGATCGATTTCTTAAAAAAAAAACTAAAAACTTCAATTTTGGGAAAATAAACCGTCTTTAAACTTAAGCAAGCTATTGCTCTCGTATCTAAGTAATATACACTAAAACCTGGCAAAATGGCCGTTTTAAGGTTTGATCCATTTCCTAAAAAAGATTGAAAAACGGGAGTTTTTTGGATAATGCAAATATCTTAAACTTATCAAATTAAGGTCTCCGATTATAAGTAATATTAAGCAAAAACATGCAAAAACGGCCAGTTTTGAGATTCGATCGATTTCTTAAAAAAAAGCTTGAAAAACGTCAGTTTTGGAAAAATAAACTGTTTTTCAAACTTAGCAAGTATTTGCTCTCGAATCTAGGGAATATTAACCAAAACTTGGGAAAACGGCCGTTTTTAAGGTTTGATCCATTCTTAAAAAAGATTGAAAAACGGGAGTTTTTTGGATAATGCAAATATCTTCAACTTGTCAAATTAAGGTCTCCGATTATAAGTAATATTAAGCAAAAACATGCAAAAACGGCCAGTTTTGAGATTCGATCGATTTCTTAAAAAAAGCTTGAAAAACTTCAGTTTTGGAAAATAAAGCGTTTTTCAAACTTAGCAAGTTATTGCTCTCGAATCTAAGTAATATACACTAAAACCTGACAAAATGGCCGTTTTTAAGGTTTTGATCCATTTCCTAAACAGATTGAAAAACGGGAGTTTTTTGATGATTACAAATATCTTCAAACTTATCAAATTAAGGTCTCCGATTATAATTAATATTAAGCATAAACATGCAAAAACGGCCAGTTTTGAGATTCGATCGATTTCCTAAAAAAAAGCTTGAAAAACTTCAATTTTGGGAAAATAAACCGTTTTTCAAACTAAGCATGCTATGCTCTCGAATCTAAGTAATATACACCAAAACCTAGGAAAATGGCCGTTTTTAAGGTTTGATCCTTTTCCTAAAAAAGATTGAAAAATGGAGTCTTTTAGATAATGCAAATATCTTCAAACTTACCAAATTAAGGTCTCCGAGTATAAGTAATATTAAGCAAAAACGGCCAGTTTTAAGATTCGATCGATTCTTAAAACAAGCTTGAAAAACGTCAGTTTGGGAAAATAAACCGTTTTTCAAACTTAGCAAGTATTTGCTCTCAAATCTAGGGATTATTAACCAAAACCTGGAATAACGCCTGTTTTAAGGTTTGATCCATTTCTTAAAAAAGATTGAAAAACGGGAGTTTTTTGGATAATGCAAATATCTTTAAACTTATCAAATTAAGGTCTCCGATTATAAGTAATATTAAGCAAAAACGGCCAGTTTTGAGATTCGATCGATTCTTAAACAAGCTTGAAAACGTCAGTTTTGGGAAAATAAACCGTTTTTCAAACTTAGCAAGTATTTGCTCTCAAATCTAGGGATTATTAACCAAAACCTGGAATAACGCCTGTTTTTAAGGTTTGATCCATTTCTAAAAAAGATTGAAAAATGGGAGTTTTTTGGATAATGCAAATATCCTTCAAACTTATCAAATTAAGGTCTCCGATTATAAGTAATATTAAGCAAAACTGCAAAAACGGCCAGTTTTGAGATTCGATCGATTTCTTAAAAAAAGCTTGAAAAACGTTCAGTTTTGGAAAAATAAACTGTTTTTCAAACTTAGCAAGTATTTGCTCTCGAAATCTAGGGAATATTAACCAAAACTTGGGAAAACGCCGTTTTTACAGGTTTGATCCATTTCCTAAAACAGATTGAAAAACGGGAGTTTTTTGGATAATGCAAATATCTTCAACTTGTCAAATTAAGGTCTCCGATTATAAGTAATATTAAGCAAAAACATGCAAAAACGGCCAGTTTTGAGATTCGATCGATTTCTTAAAAAAGCTTGAAAAACTTCAGTTTTGGGAAAA
>CAXAKS010000444.1:0-64184 GCA_963969495.1 Ceratothoa steindachneri
GGAGTAACAAGGAAAGTAAGTACCCTAGGAGACCTTACGGTCCATTCAAAGAGGGTACCTTTGGACTAGCAATTGAGCGGGCACATGGCTGCTCAATTGTTTTGCGTCCATAAACGGCCACTTTTCAAGACTTTGTCTAGTCTTGACTTGAACTGGTCAACAGATTCACTGTTGACAACTTCCACTGGAAGTGCGTTCCACTTACCGCAGATACTGTAGGTGAAAAAGTTTCCACACAGATTGCGGTTGTAACGCTTCAGTTCAAGTTTGAAGCCGTGATTGCGCGTTCTGTTCTCACTCAGTGTGAAATTTCCCGGTAGTCAACATTGTCGAACCCCTCGAAGTATTTTGAAGACTTCGATGAGCTGACCACGCAGTCTACGGGTTTCCAGTGAGAACAGATCTAACTCCCTTAGTCTATCCTCATAACTTTTATGTCGGATGGAGGGAATCAGCTTGGTTGCCCTGGCTTGTACGCGTTCCAATCTCGCGATGTCCTTTCGCAATGAAGGACTCCAAAATTGTACGGCATACTCCAGGTGCGGTCGGACAAGTGAGTTGTACAGGCACAGTACAATCTCCTGGTTCCGATAACCAAACTGGCGCTTAATATAGCCTAGCATCCTTTGGGCCTTTTTCTCCGCCTCAATGCACTGTTTCGAGAACTTGAGGTCACTAGTGATTGTTACACCCAAGTCCTTCTCAGTGTCACTCGATTCAAGAGCAGTGCCCTTAAGGATATACTGAGATTGGGGGTTTCTGTGGCCGATATGCATCACTTTGCATTTTCCCACGTTAAAAGGCATTTGCCACGTGTCCGACCACTCCCCAATCTTCCCAAGATCTTCCTGCAGGCGGGCAGTATTTCCATCCTTTGCAACGTTCATACCAAGCTTGGTATCGTCGGCAAATTTGGAAATCTTCGCAACCATGTCACCGTCCATGTCGTTGACGTAGATGATGAATAGTAGTGGTCCCAGGACAGAACCTTGAGGCACCCCGCTAGTAACGGGCACCCACTCAGAAGACTGTCCATTTACCACCACCCGTTGCCGTCTGCCACTTAGCCAGTTCTCGATCCAGCCGGCTACCTTTCCGTCTATGCCAAGCGCTCGCACTTTCCGGAGAAGGCGGCGGTGTGGTACCTTATCAAAGGCTTTCTGAAAGTCTAGGTAGACCACATCCACCGCCTTGTCCCGATCGTGCTCACTGAAAACGAAGTGGAAGAATTCTACAAGGTTCGTCAGGCATGACCGTTGCCTTCGGAATCCGTGCTGGGAACTCCTCAGTAGCAGGTTTGACTCTAAATACGACGTCACTTTGTCCACCATGATGCTTTCCATGAGTTTACCGACTATCGAAGTCAGACTGATAGGTCGGTAGTTCGACGGTTGGTTACGGTCTCCTTTCTTGAAGATAGGAGTCACCTCCGCCTCACGCCAGTCTCTAGGAACGCATCCGGTCCGGATTGACATGTTAAAGATAGCGCACAGATGTCGTGATACTTCATCGCACACTTCCTTCAACACTTTAGGTAGAAACCCGTCCGGTCCAGGGGACTTATTCGTCTTTAGGTCAGCGATCTTTTTCTTTATTTCTCCTTCGGTGAAGTCCATTGCCTCCAGCTTTTCCCCCGAGTAGGAATCCGTCGGCTGGGGAATAGGACCACACTCTTCAGTAAACACTGAAGAGAAGTAGTCGTTGAGGAGGTTAGCATTTTCTGCATCTGAATGCTTTAATGTCCCCTCCTCATTCCTCAAAGGGCCAATCGTTCGACGGATTGGTTTACGGCTGTTCACATATCCAAAAAACTCCTTGGGATTCCCTTTACAGAGTCTCGCCACTCGGAGTTCCTCAGACCGCTTAGCCGCCCTTATGCTGGACTTCACTCTCCTGGCTAGCCTCCGGTATTCGTCAAAGTCACCCGAGATCTTCGATTGCCGGTACACATTTCTCTTCTCCCTAAGCAGTTGGACGATTTCTCGATTAAACCACTTAGGTTGAACAGAAGACAGACGGGGGCATTTCAGAGGGATGAAACGCGATTGAAGACTCATGAATGTGGTTTTGAAACTATTCCACGAGTCTTCAACGGCATCGCACACTTCTAGCCTCACGTCAGTCAGTCCAGCTCGAAGGCTTGCAAAGTCTGCTCTTCTCAAGTCAAGTTTCTTTAATTGACTGGCAACAGACCTTACCTTCGGGATCTTGACGCTAAATCTAACTAGCTGGTGATCACTGCCAACGAGCTCTTCGCCTACAGAGATATCCTCAACGATATCATCCTCAGAGGTGAAGACCAAGTCGAGGATATTGTCTCCTCTCGTCGGTTCTCTGACCCATTGAGTGAGGAACTCGTTGTTGGCGAACTCCAGGAGTAGCGCGCTCTCGCCACAGGCTGCTCTGGTTTCCCAGTCAACTTGTCTGTTGAAATCGCCCATAACGATGCACACTCTGCCTTGAACCAGCTCACCCAGCAGCTGGTACAGTTCCCTGTCCTTCTCAACAGGTTGGGAAGGGGGTCTGTAAAGCAGCAGGGTCCTGTATTTGGCAGGACCGATCTCTAGGTCAACGCCTAGGAGCTCGTGGTCGGATATAACGTTGGAGTTCGTAGATTTGATTGTATCCTTGACATACAACATTACACCGCCACCCTCTCTGTCTGGCCTATCTTTGTGGAAGAGTTGGTAGCCAGGAACCGTGAATTCGCCTTCAAAGTCTCGGTTTGAGGTTTTTATCCACGATTCTGTTATGGCTACCATTTCGGGTTCTTCCGTCGCTACGAGGCCACGGAGCTCAGGAAATTTGTTTCTGATTGACCTCGCATTGAACAGAAGAACCTTCAGGGAGTCCCCTAATGTAGGACCCCCTATACTCTTCCGTTTCCCGGCTTCTTGTTTGTCGTGGTGGCACCATTTTTAACAACCTCCGAGAAGGTTGTTTGGGGAGTGACTCGGGCGTACTGGCGTACGTCCGCCTTCCCAATGGGCCGGACACTCCTTTGGGTGCGCTCCACGACATCCTGGATGAGGTTGGCTAGGAACGCCTTGCCCTTAAAGGAGAGGTGCACCCCGTCCCTTTGGTAGAGGTCTTTTCTACCATAGAACACGGCGTACGGGTCCACAAAAAAGACAGAGAGAGAGAGAGAGAGAGAGAGAGAGAGAGAGAGAGAGAGAGAGAGAGAGAGAGAGAGAGAGAGAGAGAGAGAGAGAGAGAGAGAGAGAGAGAGTTACATAGAGTTACATAGATATACAGATCACACGGGCCTTACGGCCCAGACTAAGGTGATCTGGCCTTAAATCTACTGCCACTTACACATAGAATAGTAGAAGTAAAGGATAGAAAAGTTTTAGGCTCTCCCCACCCTCCACTCCCTCCGGCAAAAGCCGTACATGAAATAATTTGGGAAAAGTACCTTGCAGGTGTAAGAAGACAGTACCTGAAGGAAATTTGCATTGAATAGTAATTAAATGAAATGAATATGAAAACCACTTACATAAACCTGAAAGAGTTATATTTTTGTAATATTATTTTATTTTGTAGCTTATGCTAAACAATTCCAATATTTGTTAAGTGTTTGTCTAATCTCATTTTAAATGAATCTATAGTTCTGCTGTCCACTACTGCGTTTGGCAAATTATTCCAATCATTAATAATCGAGTAAGTGAAGAAGTTTTTTATTACATCCATAGTGGCTCTTTTACCCTGAAGTTTTGAATCATGTCCACGGGTGGGACACTCCCCTGTCAGTGTGAACAAGTTATTGGCATTAACGTTGTTAAATCCTTTAAGTATTTTGAAGCACTCTATAAGCTGCCCCCTTAGTCTTCGTTTTCTGACGGAAAATAGATTGAGTTTTTTTTAGCCTCTCGTGGTAAGGTTTGTTACGTACTGACGGGATAAGTTTTGTCGCTCTGTGTTGTACAGCTTCTAATTTATCTATGAGAGAGAGAGAGAGAGAGAGAGAGAGAGAGAGAGAGTGTTACAAGGAGTTACAAGGAAAGAAGGTACCCTAGGAGACCTTACGGTCCATTCAAAGAGGGTACCTTGGGACTAGCAATCGAGCGGGCACATGGCTGCTCAATTGTTTTGCGTCCCTAAACGGCCACTTTTCAAGACTTTGTCTAGTCTTGACTTGAACTGGTCAACAGATTCACTGTTGACAACTTCCACTGGAAGTGCGTTCCACTTACCGCAGATACTGTAGGTGAAAAAGTTTCCACACAGATTGCGGTTGTAACGCTTCAGTTCAAGTTTGAAGCCGTGATTGCGCGTTCTGTTCTCACTCAGTGTGAAAATATCCCGGTAGTCAACATTGTCGAACCCTCGAAGTATTTTGAAAACTTCGATGAGCTGACCACGCAGTCTACGGGTTTCCAACGAGAACAGATCTAATTCCCTTAGTCTATCCTCATAACTTTTATGTCGGATAGAGGGAATCAGTTTGGTTGCCCTGGCTTGTACGCGTTCCAACCTTGCGATGTCCTTTCGAAACGAAGGACTCCAAAATTGTACGGCATACTCCAGGTGCGGCCGAACTAGGGAGTTGTACAGACAAAGTACTATCTCCCTGTTACGGTATCCAAACTGGCGCTTTATGTAGCCTAACATCCTTTGGGCTTTCTTCTCTGCCTCAATGCACTGTTTCGAGAACTTGAGGTCGCTAGTGACAGTAACACCCAAGTCCTTCTCAGTGTCCCTCGATTCGAGAGCAGTGCCCTTAAGGATATAATGAGATTGGGGATTTCTGTGGCCGATATGCATTACTTTGCACTTGTTCACGTTGAACGGCATTTGCCACGTGTCCGACCACTCCCCAATCTTCCCAAGGTCTTCCTGCAGGCGGGCAGTATTTCCATCCTTTGCAACGTTCATACCAAGCTTGGTATCGTCGGCAAATTTGGAAATCTTGGCAACCATGTCACCGTCCATGTCGTTGACGTAGATGATGAATAGTAGTGGTCCCAGGACAGAACCTTGAGGCACTCCGCTAGTAACGGGCACCCACTCAGAAGCCTGTCCATTCACCACCACCCGTTGCCGTCTGCCACTTAGCCAGTTCTCGATCCAGCCGGCTACTTTTCCGTCTATGCCCAGCGCTCGCACTTTCCGGAGAAGGCGGCGGTGTGGTACCTTATCAAAGGCTTTCTGAAAGTCTAAGTAAACCACATCCACCGCCTTGTCCCGATCGTGCTCACTGAACACGAAGTGGAAGAATTCCACAAGGTTCGTCAGGCATGACCGTTGCCTTCGGAAGCCGTGCTGGGAACTCCTCAGTAGCAGGTTTGACTCTAAATACGACGTTATTTTCTCCACCATCATGCTTTCCATGAGTTTACCGACTATCGAAGTCAGACTGATAGGTCGGTAGTTTGACGGATGGCTGGAGGATCCTTTCTTGAAGATCGGAGTCACCTCCGCCTCACGCCAGTCTCTAGGAACGCATCCGGTCCGGATTGACATGTTAAAGATAGCGCACAGATGTCGTGATACTTCATCGCACACTTCCTTCAACACCTTGGGTAGAAACCCGTCCGGTCCAGGGGACTTATTCGTCTTTAGGTCAGCGATCTTTTTCTTTATTTCTCCTTCGGTGAAGTCCATTGCCTCCAGCTTTTCCCCCGAGTAGGAATCCGTGGGCTGGGGGATGGGACCACAGTCTTTAGTAAACACTGAGGAGAAGTAGTCATTGAGAAGGTTAGCATTTTCTGCATCTGACTGAGTTAATGCACCCTCCTCGTCCACTAGGGGCCCAATCCTACGATGGATTGGTTTACGGCTATTTACATAGCCGAAGAACTCCTTGGGATTCTCCTTGCAGAGTCTCGCCACTCGGAGTTCCTCAGTACGCTTAGCCGCCCTTATGCTGGACTTCACTCTCCTGGCTAGCCTCCGGTACTCGTCAAAGGCACCCGAGATCTTCGATCGCCGGTACGCATTTCTCTTCTCCCTAAGCAGTTGGCCGATTTCTCGATTAAACCACTTTGGTTGAACAGAAGACCGACGGAGGCATTTTAGAGGGATGCAACTTTATTGAAGACTCATGAATTTATTTTTGAAATTGTTCCACGAATCCTCAACCTCTTCGCATACCGCTAGCCTTACATCAGTCAGCCCAGCACGAAGGCGTGCAAAGTCTGCTCTTCTCAAGTCAAGTTTCCTTGATTGACTGGCAACAGACCTTACCTTCGGGATCTTGACGGTAAATCTAACTAGCTGGTGATCACTGCCACCGAGCTCTTCGCCTACAGAGACATCCTCAACGATATCATCCTCAGAGGTGAAGACCAAGTCGAGGATATTGTCTCCTCTCGTCGGTTCTCTGACCCATTGAGTGAGGAACTCGTTGTTGGCGAACTCCAGGAGTAGCGCGCTATCGCCACAGGCTGCTCTGGTTTCCCAGTCAACTTGTCTGTTGAAGTCGCCCATAACGATGCACACTCTGCCTTGAACAAGCTCACCCAGCAGCTGGTACAGTTCCCTGTCCTTCTCAACGGGTTGGGAAGGGGGTCTGTAAAGCACCAGGGTCCTGTATCTGACAGGACCTATCTCTAGGTCAACGCCTAGGAGCTCGTGATCGGATATAATGTTGGAGTTCATAGATTTGATTGTATCCTTGACATACAACATTACACCGCCACCCTCTCTGTCTGGCCTATCTTTGTGGAAGAGTTGGTAGCCAGGAACCGTGAATTCGCCTTCAAAGTCTCGGTTTGACGTTTTTATCCACGATTCTGTTATGGCTACCATTTCGGGTTCTTCCGTCGCTACGAGGCCACGGAGCCCAGGAAACTTGTTCCTGATTGACCTCGCATTGAACAGAAGAACTTTCAGGGAGTCCCCGACTGTAGGACTCCCTATGCTCTTCCGTTTCCCGGCTTCTTTGTTGGCGAGGCACCCCTTTTTGCGACCTCTGAGAAGGTCGTTCCTGGAGTGACACGGGCGTACTGGCGTGCGTCCGCCCTCACTCTGGGCCGGATACTCCTTTCGGTCCTCTCTACGACATTCTGTATCATGTTCGACAGAAAGGCCTTTCCTTTAAAGGAAAGATGTACCCATCCCTTTGGTAGAGATCATTTCTACCATAAAAGGTGCGGTACGGGTCCACAAAAAAGACCCCCTCTGCCGTACACAAATCTGCCAGGCGCCGGTTTAGAGACACATTCATCGAGTGAGCGGTCCGTGTTGGACCTCTCCTCGGGAGCATCCCGACTACCACACGCTTGCGGGTTTTCAGCCCACAGTCGTCCACGGCACCCATGACCGTGTGGAGGATTTTATCTGTAGGGCCTACCCTACCTCCTCTCAGGTACAGGTCGTTTCCACTGACCATCAGAGCAACGACTGAGCTCTCAGAAATCTGTGATTTCTCAGCCTCTACTCTGATGTGGTGGTTACCACATCCTGGCAGGCAGCTTACCTTCACACTAGTGCGAAGGCGGGCCGCTAGCAGGGACTGCAAGCCCCGTGCTTGAGAATCACCAATAAGGGTGACTCTTGCACATTTGTCAGCAGGCGACTTATTCTTTCCTCTCGGAAGCGACTTGCCGCTTTCCTCTTGTATCTCTGCATTTTTCTTTTTTTTCTTCCTCATCTTATTTTTCTTCTCTTCATTTGTTTTCTCTTCTTCCGTTTCTCTTTTCTCTTCTTCCGTTTCTCTTTTCTCTTCTTCTCTTTCCACTTTCCCATGCGCACCAGTAGCGCTCGAATCCTCTACACTGGGGTGAGCTGCATTATGGTCCTTTTTCTTCTTTTTCTTTTTCTTCTTCTCATTGGCTCCGCATGGCAGAAGTGGGACTGCCAATGCAGTTTCACCTCCTTGGGCTGGAGTCACATCGGCGGAACCACCCAAGTCAGTGGGACTTTCGTCTCGAGCTTGAGCCGACTGGGCCTCTAGTTTAGAGGCTAGCTCTAGGATCTTTTCCTCGAGACGCCGAATCTGAAGCGCGTGCTGCGTTTCTAGGGTCTGCAGTTTATTTTCCAGCGCCCTAGATTTTTCTTCAGAGGCTGTGAAGAGATCCTTGAGTTCATTGCAGCATGCCACTGCCTCTCGGATCTCTCCTTTAAGGATGCAATCGGTGCATATACTTCCCGGGTGGCATTTCGAAAAACATCCTTCCGGGAAGTCCACGCACCACTTATCCTTCTGGCATATCGCACATGTATATTTAAGTGCAGCTGGACCTTTTTTCCCTGTCATTTTAAACACTTTCTCTCTTTCAAAACTTTGTGACCAATCAATAGAAAAAAGGGGGTTGGTGAGTTCTCCCCGCGTGAGTCGCTCCCGCCTATCGATCGGAGACGTTTCGGATCTTTCAGAAGGCACGCTCCATGTGCTGCTGTTCGTCCGACCGAGTCGTCAAGCCTCGGCGTGCCGTGGCTCCCAACCAAGCAGCACAGACGGTCCCCGAAGGGGCCATCGATTTGTCACCAGGTGAAAAACAACGAAGCACGCCCCTTACTAAACTCCTACTAGTTCCCTTCACAACGGCCAGGATCTCGGAGCAGCGTTCAATGGATATCCCGCCCCACCAAGAGACTCGACCCAAGGCTTTTTATTGGCCTGGCAACCAACCTGGGAACAAAGGGCCGTCACCTCGGACCGATGCTACCAGAGGCACCCGTCAACGGGCACTGGGAACGGTCAATAATTACGCGCCAGGGAAGGGGTTAACGGGGCACTACCCTCATCCCATTCATCGTGCCCCAACGCCTAGGACACCTCTAGTCCTAGTCTCTCGCAACCAGTGAGCGTCGATTGGCGTTGTTTATAGAGGTTCCAAAGCCTCTCTTCTGACGCATGAGGTAGCTGCCAGGTCCTTATATGTAGATAGAGGAAGAAAAGAGAAACAGGGACATGATAGGAGTAGGCTTTTTTTTGTTTTTTTTCTTTTTGTATAAGTGGGAGAGATAGAATAAAAGTAAAAAAAGAGAAGGATAGAGTAAAAAAAAAAGGAAGGAATGACGCACTTAGTCTGGAATCTCGTTTTCGACCAAATCGACAAGGGAAGCCCTACCAGGGGTACCCAGAAGAGGTACCCCCGCCGACATAGCTCGAAAAGTCAAAGGTACACACAAGCTCTCTTCCCGCGACAAGGGGGCGTCACCTATCCCTCTACATTCTTTGAAGAGAGAGAGAGAGAGAGAGAGAGAGAGAGAGAGAGAGAGAGAGAGAGAGAGAGAGAAGAGAGAGAGAGAGAGAGAGAGCAAATGTAAGCTCTGCGGGTGATAACAACCACCACAGGGCTTTCGCCAATTTTGAAGACAGAAATAAAGGTGCAGAAACCTTGCATTGCAGACTATATTACAATATAGTACAAGAAAAAGAAATTTGACGCAAATGAGCAATGAGACAAGAAACAAGAGTTTTTTAGAGGTAAGAGAAAGGGACATTAGAAGACCAGAATCATAGAGAGCAGAGGGCGGAACAATGAAGGCAATCCTTTACCGAGGAGACAGAGATAACGCCAGGGAAAAAAAGTTTGAAATTCCTAGCCGGGACTCGAACCCGGGTCTGCTGATTGCCGGTCAGATGCTCTACCGCTGAGCTACCTTCTTCTTTGTATGTGACTTGGGAATGAGCCTTTAAATTGTGAGCGGGTAAGAAGATGTGGTAGAAAAATTCCTTGGAGGATCCTAGCTTAGAGAGATACTGGGTTTGATGCGGTAACGCTTTGGGTGAAGTAGAGTAACTGTGCCTGGTAGCTCAGCGTTAGAGCATCTGACAGGCAATCAGCAGACCCGGGTTCGAGCCCCGGCCAGGAATTTCAAACTTTTTTTCCCTGGCGTTATCTCTGTCTTCTTGGTAAAGGATTGCCTTCATTGTGCCGCCCTCTGCTCTCTATGATTCTGGTCTTCTAATGTCCCTTTCTCTTACCTCTAAAAAACTCTTGTTTCTTGTCTCATTGCTCATTCACGTCAGATTTCCCTTTCTTGTATATATATATATATATATATATATATATAAAGGAAAATGGGAGAAGTAGAGAATGGAAAGATAGGGCCAACTATTTTAACAGTTATATGAAAATAAATAAAGAAGTTGGATTCGAACCTGTGTAATCAAGCGCTCATTGCTTATATGACCACGACGCTCATCGCCAGAGCAAGTCATTGGCCTTTACTTTTTCAATGCTAATGTCACTGGTGAAACCTATTTAGAGCTCCTACAGACCTTCTTGTTTGTTATAAGTCGACAACTATACTTCTTTTTTTTCAGCAGGGTGGAGCCGCAGCACACTTTGCTAATTACGTGCGTGACTACATGAAACACACCTTTTCTAACAGATGGATTGGACGGAGAGGTCCCGTGGAGTGGCCACCCCGATCACCATATCTCACTCCCCTTGACTACTTCCTTTGGGGACATTTCAAATCTGTTGTGTTCCAGAATAGTCGACGTATTCTCGATGATTTAAAGGATGCAATAAAAACTGAGTGCCAAAAGATCACCCCTGAAACTCTCAGGAATGTGAAAGTCAGTTTGATGAAGAGAATTGATACGTGTTTTATTGCAGTGGGTACTCAACTTGAGCATTTGTTATGATTATTATCAATAACGGTGCTGTTTAAATAAAAAAAAGGTGTTTTTTTAAACCATGATGGTGCTTGAATTCCGGGCTACCTTATATATATATATATATATATATATATATATATATATATATATATATATATATATATATATAAATTCTATGACGATGTAAAAAGTGTATAACGAAAGCTTACATTAAATATAAGGTACAAAATTGAAGCCTTCTGTTCCCTTCCTTTTAAAACAGAACTTTAATACAAACCTGAAAGTTAAAAACAATAAAGTAATATCCTGTTTGATATAGACATTTTAATATAAATACTACTACTAATAATAAATAATCATAATCGCAATACTCATAAGCATAATAATCATAACTTATAATAATAATCATAATAACATCATTAATACATGGAAATATTGTGGAAATAAATATATTGGATTACATGAGAATTAAAAGCATAACAAATTAAAATGTTATTAAAGGTCTATTGATGTATTTATATAGCAGATCGTAAAAAAAGTTATAAATAAAAATAGACGCCAATCAATTCAATTTAATGGCAGGCTGCTCCCCCTCCCCCTCCTTTTCCTTTCCATTTTCCCAAATCTCCATTTCTCCCTCTCGTTTTTCACCTACAGCTGAAATGATTGGTTATGTTACGCTTTTCGCTGAATTTTGTTCAGAGTGGCAATTAAATATATTAATATTTGATGATAGATAGAATGTTTGGAGTATATTTAGTTATAAATAAACTAGATAGAAAATGGAACAATTAAATAATGTCAATCTAATGATTTCATTTTTACATTATTCCGGCGTTTTAAGCATTACTCTCAAAACATTTTGAAATGGTCTCACTACAGTTTGACAACTTTTCTCCAATACCTATATTTTACAATTTAATTAACTCTATATATTGATTTAATATTTAATCCGCAATATCACAAAAATATTGGCATTAAAATTTGGCTGTCTTTTTATTTTTATTCCTATGTCGTAGAGTCGAAAGTCAATGCTAGCCGAGGATTGACTCTGCGGTGACGTGGGAAGGAAGCACGCCAGAAATGATGGGGGGGGGGGGGGGGTATATAGATCCCAGTACGCGGATTAATTAATCAAAATCGAGTGCAGTTGGCCTAAATAATCAATTCTTAGAGGTACTGATTGTAGACAAATAGCTTTACTATATACAAAGAAAATATTATTAGCAAAAGTATATAAATGACAATAAATAAGATGAAATCCGGGGTACCAAACGGGAAGGGGGAGATGTGATACAAATGACTCGACGGGGACGAGAGTCCGAGAGAGGATGTACGATAGTTGTTTCCAGGGAAAGGAAGAAAGTGTAAATAACGGGGAGAGTCAGGTTAAACCTAATTGACCAGAGGCTTTGGAGACGACGAGGAAGCGGTCGCTGCAAAGTTCCACTTGCAAAATTCCTTCTTCTTTAACCTCACTTTGAAATGAACGAGAAAGTACTCCAGACGAGAACGAAGTCGATACCCGAGTCATCGATGCATGTCCGTGTCTATCATCTGTCGAGCGGGAACTCTAGCTTTAGGTACGAGCGAGGCCGGGTAGAGAGGTGACGTCTCGCGTTCGTAGCTGGAAGCCATTGGGAGGCGGAGCAGGGCGTACGAGATGGTACGTGGCTGCTAACCAAGACGGGGCTGTATGGTATTAATTTCTCAAAGATTTTCAAAAAGTATTTATACTGTCTCAGCGCGAAGCGGGTCGCCAGAGCCCACAAAAAAGGGGACGGGAATCTTATTAAACTTGGCGCGCCAGGTGGGAGTGGATATTCTCGGCGAGCAGCACAGGCCCGTGTGAAAGTCCTCGACGCTGTAAGTCTGGCGCCGATCAGGCAATGCAACGGGGGAGAAGGGAACCCCCAACACGATTCAAAAGGCCCTGTGACATTCTTTAGGCGGCTTCTTGGGTTCGACTGGCCCGACCATTTTTGATAAGAGCGCCGGGGTCATCTGACCGCGCGAAATTCTCGCTGCTCCCTTGGAGCTGTCTGCGCGTGCATGTGCATCTTTTCTCAGGCGATACGGGTAGACGATGGGTTCTAGGGGGGGGGGGACCTTATCTCTCTGACGTCTCCTTCCCTTCCAAGATAGAGCTTCCGAAAAAAGTGAAATCAGGCTAATATAGGGTAATTACACGACTAAATTTCCTATATGGACACAATTACAAAAGGGATGGTACCGTGTACTCTGCCCCCCAAATAAGTCAAATAAAGGGGACTCGGGAAATGATCAGTGTTTATTACCAAACAACATCAAGTAAAAATAATAATAATAGTAATAATACAATAAGACAGACAGGAATAGTTATCAATGGCCGAGGTCAACATAGTCTCGATAACCAGGATCTTACATACAAGGATATTTAAAAAAAAGGTCCCACAATAGAAAAAAAGGTACATACGAATAGGGAAACTCATAAAAAATATATACACAATAAAAAAATAATGGCACATAAGCTTATAAGGCATTACACAAAACTACGAGAATCATTTAGGAATATATACAAAAGTAATCCATTTAACATTACAATTAATTAATGGGAAATTACTCTGGAGACAATTCCAGGGGATCTCTGCTTAATTTTTCCGCCAGCCAATTTTCAGAACCCTTATTAATGTATACAATTTTAAATTGCAATTTTAGGAGAGAGAGGCTCCACCTCATGAGGCGACCATTATTGTTCTTAACGTTCGGTAGGTAAGAGAAGGGTTTCTGGTCAGTCTCGAACATGTGCAAATTGTGATCGATGAGGGGAATCGGTGCGGCGTCGAACACGGTGACGAAGTTTAACTTCCTGAAGTCGATGCACATTCGGTAAGAATTGTCCGACTTCTTCACCATGACGACCGGGGAGCAATACTACAGCTCCGAGGGCTCTATAATACCCATCTTCAATAGCTTGTCTACCTCCTCATTGATTGCTTTTCTTAAGTGAATGGGGAGGGGATACGGCTTCGAACGGACAGGTTCCTGGGTGGTGAGCCGAATATTGTGACCGAACTGGGCAGCACAAACAGGAGTATCCGAGATTACATCAGTGAATTGGATGGGTAGCTCTTGTAACTGGGTCGTCTGGGGGATCGGAAGCTGAGGGTTTATACTCAACTCGGTCGATGAGGAATCGGGGGTCTCTGGCAAGACTTGAAGAGGATATACCGCGCCTTGTTCCACGCAGGCGACTTGTACCACGACCAAGGGGTCAAGCGGGTAGCTGGATTCCAAGTGGGATTCTTCGTCCAGGGCCACAAGTTGGTTGCCACAAGCGCGTCGATGCTACTTTTAAGCATGTTCACGTGGAATAGCGTAATGCCAGACGGGGTTTAAATTAAGTAGTCTACGGGACCGCATATTTCGATCACTGGGAAGGGGCCCTTCCATTCGCTCAAAAGTTTGTTGTTCTCCGTGGTGAGTAGTAAAGGAATTCGTCACCGGGTTTTATTTCTTTCTTGGGACTTACAGTCGAAGTAGGTTTTATACTTGCCCACGTTTGTCTCGGCATTCTGATTCACGACCTCTGCGCACTTTTCTAACCTCTGCCTCAGGTCTAGGAGGTAAGCGTAGGAAAATTCAATCTTCTGGTCAAATTTCGAATTGGAGGAGAGCTCCTTTAGAATGATGAGGGTCCCTCTAACAATACGTCCATACAGAAGCTCAAATGGGGCAAAACCTAATGTGCGCTCAAATGGGGCAAAACCTAATGTGCGATGGGGAGTTTTCCGGTATGCGAAAAGGGCTACCTGCAAGAAACGGTGCCATTATCGGGTTTGTTCGGCTCACATGTTCTTGAGGATGGATTTGAGGGAGACGTTGAGCCTCTCACACATCCCGTTACCAGCTGGGTAAAAAGGGGTTTATCATCAGGAGTTTGCTGACGTACTCCATCAGTTGCGACGTGAGTTGGCGGACACGATCAGACAGGATTTCCTTGGGTAATCCAACGCAGGAGAACATGAAGATTAGTGCTTCCGTGCAGGAGATGCTGTCTATATTCTTCAACGCCACTGCCTCGGGGAACCGGGTGGCAAAATCCACTAAAGTTAGCACGTGACTGTGATCTTCACTGAAATGAGGATGTATCGGACCGATGAGATTAATTGAAACATGGAGAAACGGCTCTGGGATTAGAGGTCCCCTCTGTAACGGTGCGGGCTTAACTCGCCCTTTGACGGCAGAATTATATAATGTTTGTGGTAGAGTCGAAAGTCGATGCTAGCTCAGGATTAACTCTGCGGTGACGCGGGAAAAGAGCACGCCATAAATTGGGGATGGGATATATATCCCAGTATGCCGGTTAATTAATCAAAATCGATTGCGATTGGCCTAAATGATAAATTCTTAGAGGTTCTGGGTTTAGAGAAACTAATTGTAGAAAGATAACTTTACACAAAGAAAATATTATTAGCAAAAGTAAATAAATGACAATAAATAAGATGAGACCCAGGGTACCAAATGGGGGTTGATACAAATGACTCGACGGGGACGAGAGTCCGCGAGAGGATGTACGGTAGTTGCTTCCAGGGAAAGGGAAGAAGTGCAAATAACGGGGAGTTTCCCGTAAAGCCTAATTGACCGGAGGCTTTTGAGACGACGAGGAAGCGGGGCGCTGCAAAGTTCCATTTGCAAAATTCCTTCTTCTGTAACCTCAATGAGAAGTGAACGATGGAGTACTTCAGACGAGAATGGAGTCGATAATCGAGTGATAGATGCATGTCCGTGTCTATCGTCTGTCGAACGGGAACTCTGGCCTTAGGTACGAGCGAGTCTAGGTAGATAGGTGACGCGTCGCGTTTGTAGTTGGAAACCGTTGGGAGGCGGAGCAGAGCGCACGATACTGTACGTGGATGCTTACCAAGACGGGTCTGTATGGTACTAATTTCTCAAAGCTTTTCCCGAAGTATTTACACTGCCTTGGCTGAAGTGGGTCACCAGAGGCTCTTTAGGGGGCCTCTGGCGACCCGCTTCCGCTGAGGAAGCATAAAGACCGCGGGGTTATCCGACCAGCGAAATTCACGTGCTACCTTGGGGCTGTCTGGGTGGCAGGTGCATCTTTTCTCAGGCGCCACGGGTAGACGTTGGGTTCTAGAAGGAGAGGGGTAACTTTCTCTCTCTGACACCCTATAATTAATTCTTAGACCTAACGTGATATGACAAATATTATTATTTGGCAACACAGCACAATAAAGGCTAGTGTCAGTCAGCCCCAAGTACTCTATGGATTATAGAATATATTAATAATTATATTATAGTTAATTTACCTTTGTCAGAAAGAATATGAAAAATGAGAGGAAGGTGACTAATATGAGCAGCTGTACATATTTTTTTAAGAGCTTCGTTCTTTGATAAGGTCTTATATAAGGCGAAAACGCTCTGAATCAATATATATATATATATATATATATATATATATATATATATATATATATATATATATATATATATATATATATATATATATATATATGTATATATATATATATATATATATATATATATATATATATATATATATATATATATATATATATATATTGTATCTCCCCCCCCCCCACCCCATTTTCCTTTGCAGAGAGGGAAAAAAATATCTGAGGAATTTAAAAAAACTGCTAGTATGGCTGGGACTCAACCGAAAACCGGGTCTTATTTTGTACACTTTTTATTCCATATTAAAGAACAACACCGTGTACTACCATAACATAATGCCAGACTTATTGTACTATGCAGTAGGCTCTAGTGAAGTTTTCTATATTTTTTTATAGTCATATGATATTACTATATCATATATAATAATAATATATAAAATCATGAAAATGAATAATTATTTTGTCTCGGCCTTCTGTGCCTAAGGGCAAAAATTTAATTATTACTCATTTTTTACATCCCCGCGGGGACCACTGAAGAGTGGGGCCCGTAGCACGTGCTACATGTGCTACTAGGTTAAACCGTCACTGCATAGGTGTAATATTAGAACGTGTATGTAATAAAATATAGCGTATAAGGAAGATTGTGGAAGCAGGCGACCGTTTAATTAGCGAAGATATATTGAATATCTTTGATCTTTAAAATACCTTGACACGTCCACACCTTTCAACGGCGAGAAAAAACCCTTTCGAAGAGGGATCTTGCATCTTCTCCATGTTGGATTTTGAGGGTATATTCCGTTTCCGTACTGCTCTTAAGACTGTATCAGTGTCTACGAGTCAAAGGCTTTTTTAATAGTTTACCAATGCTATGAAAAGAAGTATTTCATATTCATTTGTTCTCTGCCATAATTTTTGAAGAGCCTATAGATGAGCATAAATATTATATTTAGTTTTGAAACCTACCCTCTCCGGTGGCTAATTTCACTCCAGTGTTTACCTTAGTCTGCTGGCTATGTTTTAAGCGTGCAGAGAATTGCAAATTAAAAGCTTCGCTTAAATGATTCTTTTTACACTCAAGCTGGCACAATTGATAAACAGCTCGCCAACGGTGATCAGGCAGCGCAGGAAGCTGTTCACAACTTGCCACGGGGCAACTTTCCATCGTTATTAAAAAAAAAAATTTAATCGCCTCTTTTTCTATCCCCTTCTATCTACATGACTTCTGTGGTTATTTAATTTTCCCTATCACTTAAAAAAAGAAGACATCAGCATTGGTGAATGCTATTGGATCATACTTTCATTTACAACATTTTGTAAACAAACTAGCTAGTACGTAAGCAATACGATCACCCATAGACTTTAAGGAATATATTGCAATCTCATCTTACTACTTTACCATGTTTCATACTCTTAAGTGAGAGCAGAATCTTGTCCCTTTAAACTGGTAGGACTCCTGGTTTATTGCGAAATTGTCATCTGGTCTCTGTTACTGATATAGAGTTCCAGATATAATTCTTCAACTCTTCGGCGAGGTGTGCGGTTCCTAGGAAATCCACCATTTTTCCTGGCTGTATTCACCTGTCTCTAAGAGGAGAGATGTGTGTAATGCGAACTTGTGTGAGGATTGTGCATTCTAAGAGTAAATCTTCAATGTTGCTGGGCTTTGTTAGCATCTAGTGCATGTTGTTGTCGGAGCAAGGTTTATTCTGTGTTCGTATCCCTGGAGTATAGTGGAATGGCCTGGCCTAAGTTGAGATAGGATTACTCTGTGTGTTCTCTGTAATGATCTCTCTGACTGGTTTATTAAGGGAGAGGGCTCATTTAGGATGTTATGGGTGGTGTTACATTCAAATGTATTTAAGTGAAAGTAGTGTGCATCTGCTTGATTAAGTTAACGTTTGAAGGTGGTGAAGAAAGGTAGAGGTGTTGGAAGTAGTGTGCTGGGGATTCTTTCTTGTGTCTGGGTGGTGGGGAGGGTTAGTGTTCTATTAGAGTGTTGGGTTGCAATGATTTGTAGGTGTATTTTGATTGGTAGTATTTTTGTTTTAACGTGTAGATGTCATCCCTTTCTAATGTTGTATGATTACAAGGATATTCTTTATGATTACTGGGATATATTTTATGTAAGGAAAATAAATGTCTATAGCATTACCTGACATTTTAAGAAGCAAAATTAATGGCTATTGTTTTCCAAGAGCAATTTATGATTATTTTTTTAAACCTATATTTTCCAAGCTAAAATGTTGAGCAATCGCAAAAATAATAACAGATTTGAATTTAATGATTACTAGGATATTTTATGATTAATGGGATATGTTTTATGCAAAGAAATCAATGTCTATAGCATTACCTGCATTTCAAGAAGCTAAATATTAATAAACGTTGTTTTCTGGGAGCAATTTATAAGGTGTTTTTTTTTTTCAAACGTAGATTTATCAATCTAAATGTTGAGGAATCATAAAAATAAGAGCAGATTTGAATTCCTTACACCCAAAACACATTTTGGAACTCATCATTGAAGGAATTGGGAAAAAATAATTTCCACCCCCAAATTGACACACTTTAATGGGGTGGGTATGCTGCGTGCGCGTCGTGTGATTGTTCTGAGTGCACTGTTATGTGTAGTTTTGACTATGTTATTGCGAGATTTGGCTATAGTAAGATGTGTTTTGGTACTGTATCGAAGGCTTTGTTTATGTCTATAGCGGCAAGGATAGTACGTGAGGGAGCTAAAGGCTGGTCGAAGACATTGATTATGTGTGGTGAGAGATTGGTGAAGAGGGTCGTGGTTGAGTGTGCTTTCCTGAAACCGTGCTGTGTATGAGATAGAGGTATATTTTAGCTGATTCTTTTGTGTATTAGTTTTCGAGTGATTTTGATAGTATGCACAGAAGTGAGATTGAGCGGTAATAGTTGGCGTGTGTCTGGTTTGATTATAAATATAATATGGGTTATGTCGTGTTATAACCATGTGTACGCTGTTATACGCACACTGGCCTACTGGCCGACCAAAATTAAGGATCTACCTGGGGATGGCTCTAAGAATGCTTTAAATACACAGTTGCTAGGCCTAGGAATATTCAGACACGAGTACAAAAAATACTTTAATAGGACTAAATGGCAATGCAATTAAATATTGACGGTTCACGACTAATGTGATTGTCACTATCAATGAAATTTGAACCGAGGGATAATTAATTAAGTAATGATTTTACAATTATGCGAGTTCTAGAGCAAAGTTGATCCTTGAGGTTCGACGCAGTAAAGGTGGGAGGAGCGTGACGAAGCGGGCGTTAAATTCCTTTTACCTTGATGTGCGGCGAGTAGGACCAGGGAGGTAAGTTCAACCCTAAACTTGTGGGCGTCTCACGGGACACTCAATCCAACTTCGGGAAATTGAAGGTGGGGCCTCTTATCCTTAAGGGGCAAACGGAGGATGCTTCGGGGCGGGATGGGGGGGGGGAAGGGCTTTTTCAATTCTTAAAATCCGAAGAGTGGCGAGAAGGGTTGCAGCGCGCCTAAAACTATCTCCACGAACAACACTGAGTGACGACTAGCTCTTCCTTGGCTCTTCGAAAATCACTCAATTCTTCTCTGGACAAGAATATAGTCGATTCCCTTTCGACTTACAAAGACGTTAACGGCTAACGTACTGAACGGCAGCTTCAGACACTATCTGCCTGTGAACTCCGAAGTGTCGAATATATACTCCAAAATTATCTAGACGGAGAGAGAGATTTATCACCAACAGACTTCCTTAATTGGCTTGGGTCGCGATAAGTGTCCATAGCAGGAAGTCGCGACTCCCCTTTAATGGTCTTTCCATTGCTCTAATTTTTGCAGTATATAGGGTAGACGAATTTAGAGTGGTCAACGGTGAACTAGGGAAGTCAAGGGTGGGGGGGGGGGGATTGCTTTATTTCTCTCCTTATTCTTTAACAGGCTAGTTTCCGGATTGACGGGATTATGTTGGTGAGCCAGGAGTGGTTAAAAAATTATGTGATTGCGAAGATTGCTGTTGTGCCTTAGGTGCTTGAGATAGATGTTTGATATGTTGTCTGGACCAGTAGCTTTTGACTTTTTGAGAGGTTTGCTGGTTTGGGGGCGTTTTTGTGGCGAAGGGGGAGGGGGAGGTTTATGGATATATGTTTCTCTTAATATTTTTGTTTTGTCTGTGCGTTCGGAGGACGCTAATGTCTGGGTAGTGTTTCGTGAGACCGTCGCAGTGTTTTCTAAGTGTTGTAAGTTTGTTGTTTCTGGTAATAAGGCAACGGATAAAAGAGGTAGCAGGAAATTAATGTGCATTTGAAGAAATGACGCATCCAAAAATTTAGAACGATAAGAATTTATCAGGCCATTACCAGACAATTGAACAAAATATTAATAAGAAGTATACAGTCCCTTGTTTAGGCAGATACGAACAAATCTTCTGCCGTAGACTTTAACGATTTGTCGCTGTGGGGCATGAAACTGAATACCGCCGTTATCACACATAATTTTCCTGGTTGAGTGGGATCAGCGCAGCTGTAATTAATTTCGGGGTGTTTTATTATCATTTTCCCCCAGTTTGATAACGACGTCCCGCTCTGAGGCTCAGCAGCCGTGTTCATCTTCCCCCCTTTTGGGGTAGAAGGGAATCTCGTTTATTTCCCTTTCGCATCTTCGATGCTCCGAAATTATCAAGGTCCATGTTTGCTTAAGCCCCGTCCGATATCCCTTGGGACGCCTTGCTGCGCACAGCCTTCAGACGACCATGGCTGTGGCGCTTATTTAAGGTGATGTCTGCAAAGCCTCAGCAGATAGAGAGAGCCCGAGATTCTTGCCCGCCAGATCCGAGTATCTGTGCCCCATGAAGTGGTCCCCTCGCCCTTGTGATATCTCCAAGTAGGTAGTCGCCAGATGCGCTCTTTAACACCCCCCCCCAAAAAAAAACCTTGTGATCTCGTCAGCAGATCGTATTCGCGTAATCCGCCCTGATCAGATGAAGATTACAGAAACCCCGTTTACGCCCCGCAAGATTGTCCTGGGTTTCTCTCGTCTCACTACATAGGTTGAGATTTCTTGCCGTCCCGCAGACGAATCTCGATTTGTGATTACTTCGCCCTAGAGACGAAGAAATCTCACCCCCCTTCGGAGTCTCTCTGGGCGCCTTCGCATCGGGACCCCATAGACGAAGACCTGGCCATTGGTCTTCCGCATCCCCAGTTTATCTACGAGAGGTAATAGGATTCTTTTCCTCGTAAGTCCCACCTCTCCTTTCCCAGTCCTAAGAAGAATTCCTCCATTTTGTGTAACGCCAATAGACTTGCTAAGTCTTTCTTTCAATCCAACTTATTGTATCCCTTATATATTTTTCCCGGACCTAGTTTCCTTAATTTTTGCCCGTCATAATATTCTTTGGTCGTAATAATTATTATTTAGATTTCCATATTTATCTGTGACCTTTTCCTTATTATTATTTGCATTATAGTTTATTTTTGTAGAGGTCTTTATCTTTCGAATAACCCTTGAGACGAACCCGGCAAACATATTCCCATTCTAAGAGCCAACCTTAATAATATTGGACTCTAGTTTGAAAGTATTTACCATCCCCCAATTCAATTGTACCCGAGCCCAGTGCCGACAGTGGCAGCCTGGCTAAAGACGTGTGCACCTTTTTGAGACTTTTGGGTCACACGCCTTCGTCCCTCGACAGTCGCATTGTTTGGGCCTCATTTTACTCTATTCTGCTTCCACTCTTTGCTAAACATCTTCTACATTCGTCGGTTTCCGACCCATAACTTTCTTACCAATATCTGGTGCAAATCAACCAGGACTCGGCGCAGGCCAGTTCATCACATCACTATATCCAACATCCAAGAAATAACAGGCGCACGTAAGCCCCTTGTTCGGTGAAGTGGGATCACATATTTCTTGGGCAGATTCCTGTATAACGCAGTGTTTACTTAGCCGCGGTAAACTGACAGGCGAACAGAGGCCAGTGCTTGAAAACATGTGCCACACTACAACGCTGCCACCTCCGAATTCAACTATCTTTTACGTGTATTTTAGATTAACACTTTTACCTGTATGAGGACTTAATGATCTATTCCATCCAATTAAATAACTGCAATTGTTTTTACCGTCGAAAAATACGACTTTTCACTTTTCAGCACGCCCTAAGACATGCTCAGTAGCGAATGCCAACCTAGCCTCTTCATTCTTTTTACTTATGAGTGGTTTCTTATCAGGGGAGGTTGCCATGAGGCCTACCTCTCCTAACGACCTGAGAAAGTCCGGCGAGGTACATTCAGGGTCAGGTTCTCGGCAATGTGAAGTCAAATGCGGGCTGCTCTCTTAAATCGGCTTTCCATCAAACTCCCTTGCTTCGTGCGATCGTAGCTGTTTTTTCGAGAGCGAACTGATTTCTTCGTCGACGCGTAGGACCAGAACATCCACATGGAGGTTTAGTATGTTCAAAATCGCACTTTTTGATCAATTAAAATGTCTCGAAATGTTAGGCAATGCCCTTCCTCCACTCTTCTATTGACATGAAAACTTGCTTTCTGAAGCATTTATTGAACCTAAATATTGTTTCGACATCCTGATAAATATATAATGCTATCAGTATCAGTCTACTTTACACGTGCGGCAGTAATGTCCTATGTACCCTACCCAACTTTGCGTGTAACCTGAAAGATACATATGTTATCGTTATCTAGTTTTGGACTCATTCTTTCTTCAAATACACGTTTCTTTCCGCATAACTGTTTTTTATCCACTGCTCAATGAAATGAAACTTGGACACTATTAGAGGCAAATTTCAAATAATATTTTGTAAAATTTTGATTGAAAAAAAAAAAGTATTTCCTCGAAAAAATAAACTTATGTGTTTAGTTCTCTAGTTTTGGATGGTATTGTATATTATTTTTATTATAGGATTATGGCGGCTGCTTTTAGTATCATTAGCGCGTCACACAACCAAAAAGGACAGGAGGGTGGAAGATGAGAGCAGGAGGCTGCGTCTAAGGCAATGTCGAGGAGGGGTTGGGAGAGCGTCCGAGGAAGGCTGATATAGGAGGGCTCAAGTAGTGTTCGAGAAGTGTTCTGAAAGTGCTAAGTGGTGGGGAGGGGGGCAGCTCAATAGATGTTCCGGTCGGGCTCAATATGTGCTTAGGGAGGCACACTACACATGGGCTGTCGACAGCCGCACGTTCTCCGCTAAAAAGGTTAATACGCGGAGAAGGACACAACGCAAACTAAATTTGAAAATCACATTATTTTTACGCTTTTTATATTCTTTGGTCACATCTGCATAACATTTCTTGTGCAAATGCATATTATTAATGTTATTAATAATTTTTATATTGGTATTATTTGGCGGCAATATTTAGGGTAATTTTGAAATGGCAGCGATAGTTAGGTCGCCAAAATGTCATTGGACATTGGACATAAAAAGTGAGGAATATAGTAGAAGAGGGTTTTAGTAGAAGAAATAGTGGGGAAATAGGGAAAAATGATAGGAAAGTGAATATGAAAGGTAGTATGAAAGACAGATCCCTGGTGAAAGGGTATCACTGGCTTTCTTTGCGTTTTGGGTTTTTTTTTTTGATAGTATATAAATATACCATCTGGTAAAATGCACTGGGCATTCAAGCCTTTGTAGTAGTAGATGTTATCTCTACGTGGCTTTGTAGAAGATTTTTATCTTCATTTCTGGGTATTTCACACCAGATTTGATGTTTTGTTATGTTATGTTTGGTTTTTTGGTTGTTTTTCGGCGATATTTCGCACAAAAATTTGGGGAAGTGTTTTTAGAACTAAATTCAGCAAATGCTAATTTCGTGGCTAAACTCGTTTGGCTTTGTTCATGATTTGTTGTGTTATGAATGGGGGTTATCTAGTTTTAAATGAACTTTGGGTCGACGTTAATGTCATCCGATAGTCTACTGCTTTTGAAACTAATTGGTCGTCTTAAGTTACGTAAATTGTCGAAGTCAATGTGCTCGAGTACAAACTCGGGAGGGAGGTGCCGGTGCACCTTGTCCCAGATTTTGGTTGCTCTGAGGTGAAGCTCCACGTTTATGAGGGTCATCCCCAGTTCACCATGGAGTTCACTCTGCCTTCTCCCTTCTCTCCTACGGGTTACCGTAATGATGTATACTGCCATATTCTGGACCCTTTGCAGTTTAAGGACTTGGGTCTTGGAAACTACGTTTATAGGGACCGGGGGGTACAGGAGTTTTGAGCGAATGCACGCATTGTAGATCTTAAGTTTGTACGAATTTGAAAAATTCACCCAAGTCCATCCGTGCATTCTGTGTAGTTTTCGCTACATGGCTCCTATACCCACCAGTCGTAATTTGTAGTCCCAGAACCGTGCCCTCCGTGCGGTATGGGATGCGTGCACCCCCCACACGGATGTCTGCCAGTGTCCTTCGGAATAGTGGAATTACACGGAACTTTGGGGCATTGGTGGATATCTTCCATCTTTTCTCGAAAGAGTTGATGTTTTCGATTTCCACTGCCGTACTTCGTGCCATGAAATTCGCATTCCGATAAGGCCCCGTACATATCATTGTTATATCGTCCGCAAATTGGACGTATAAGGAACCCTCAGTCAAGGGTTGGGGAAGGTCTATGGTGTAAATGTTATAGAGCAGGGGACTGATGCACCCGCCTTGCGGCACCCCCGCCTCGAGTTCGAACTCAGGGCCGCTATAATCTTTGATACTCAGAAACGCTCTCCTCTCCATCACGTAGTCACAAAGAATCCTCTCAAGTATGGGATTGGGGCCTAGTTGTAAGATCTTATATTGTAGGCCTCTCCTCCATACTTTGTTAAAGGTCTTTTTGACATCGCGTAGCACCAGATTTGCGTGGCGTTTTTCTGATTTTACTTTTGCCAACTTCTCGGTAATTACGGCTAGCGCCGTGTCTGTTCCTCGCTTCGCTCGGAAACCATGTTGTTGAATATTGTGAGAGTTGTTATTCTCGAGGAACGTATTTACCCTGTTGGCCAATATCTTCTCCAAGACTTTCCCTGAAAATTCTAGGAGAGATATGGGCCTGAAGTTAGCTGGACTGTCCGGTGGTTTACCGGCTTTTGGAATGAATATCATTTTCGCTACCTTCCAGTGGTCAGGGAAGTAACCCACATTTAGCAGGCGAACCCCAATAAGATATTGGGCGGGGCTCGAATAAAATTCTCCTTCGTCAGTCCTGTACGCCCCGGTGCTCGCTGTCGAAAGGATTTTAAGGTCATTGAGAGTTTCTCGGTAGTAATTCTACCGCCGAGTCCCTCCATTTCCCTATCCTGTGATACGCATTCTGTGTATTTGATCATTCAGGCCGTTAATAATTCCGTCTTCGAAGTCCAAATCGAAGTCATCATTCTCTTCCGGGGATATCTTAAATATAGATGCCCAAAAGAGTCTGAATTCCTCTTCGATTCTTTCCACGTCAGAAATTTCTATGTCATCACGTATAAGTTTGATAGTCTTTGCTGGCTGTCCGCCTTTTAGTCGTTTAACCGTCGGCCAGAATGTACGTGAGTCGGTTTCTACGTTTAGTCCGTCAATTAAATTATTCCAGAGTACATTCTGTTGGTCCCTTATAAGAGTCATTAGTTCGTCACGTATGAGTCGTGTTTGTCGGTGTGTGTTGATGTTGGGGCCAGTGAGGTTTACTTCATTGATCCGTTCCTTATATTCCCTCACAAGGGTTTTCATTCTAGGGGTCCATGAGGGGGCAGGGAGAGTTTTAAATTTAACTTGGGGGACGGCTTCCTTGTCGGCTTTTAATAAATTTTCATTTAATTTATCCAACTCCTCGTCAATTTCTTCTAGAGAGGCATTATTTAAGGGTTCTGGGTTATAACTTTCGAGGAGTTGCTCATACTTAGCCCAGTTGGCTCGAGCGTAGCTCTTCCGCTCTGGGATAAGGATTTGAATGGGGGAGGTTGATACTTTAATAAGGATAGCCTGGTGGTCGCTGAGAATAGGGAAGCCCGGCTCAATGAAGTAGTTATATGGGAACATATTGCTTGTTAGAACAATGTCTGGTTTGGTGGCTGACCTGTCAGTGATGAATGTGGGGAAGTCTGGTCCAATTCTAGTCATAATTTGTCTATCAATAAGTGTCTCGAGATTCCTGCCTGCTGGGTTGGTCAACGTATAACCGGAGGCAGCGCTTCTTGCATTGAGGTCACCGGCAAAGAGAACGGTTCTGCCGTGACCACATAACTGCAAGAAGTTTGGAAGGGGCAAATACCCTCTCCTTGGGGGTTGGTACCCCGTTGCCAGGACCAGGGGTCCCACTGCCGTACGGACATCCACAGCAAGGTAAGATTCGTCGAGTCCACTTATTGATATGAAGTCAAGACCTCTTTTCACAGCTATGGCGCATCCGTCAAAACGTTCTCCGCTGTGATTTTTGGTCAAGACTTCGTAGGGAAAGATTTTTATTGGGTTAGCGTCATTTATTCCATGTTCGGAAATAAATATAACGTCTGGGTCACATTGTCTTAATACGTTCCCGTATACTATTTTTTTGTTTGTCCATCCGTCAGAGTTCAAGTGTAATATTTTTAGAGTCGTCATTTTATAGTTCACTTAAGGGTTTTTGAGTGTAATATGATGTTTTTAGGACTTATTCTCTTACGAGTTTAGGTACCACATAGGAGACTAGTTCATAAATTAAAAATGATTGAGATATGTGGGGGTGTTTCAAATTGGATAGCTGAGTGGCTGAAAGACAGGAAGCAAAGGGTAGTGCTAAATGGTGTAAAGTCAGAGTGGAAGGAGGCTATCAGTGGGGTTCCTCAGGGATCAGTTCTCGGTCCATTATTATTTGTCATCTATATAAACGATCTTGGGGAGGGAGTTAATAATAAAGTGTCAATTTTTGCGGATGATACCAAATTAGCAGCTGTAGTTAAAGATATTGATGATAATTTTAAAGTGAAGGTGGATTTAAATAAATTGTTATCCTAGGCACATAAGTGGCAAATGAATTTCAACCTTGAAAAGTGCAAAGTTATTAACATGGAAAAAGATAATAGAGAATTTAACTATGAAATGGATGGGCATTGGCTGAGCTCAGTAGAGGATGAGAAAGATCTAGGAGTAGTAATAGATAAGTCATTAAGGTTTTCTAAGCAGTGTATTGAAGCAAGAAATAGGGCAAATAGAGTGCTGGGTTTTATTAAGAGAAATGTCAGTTACAAAAGTATGGAAGTTATTCTTAAACTCTATAACTCTTATGTTAGGCCACATCTAGAGGACTGTATACAGGCATGGTCCCCACATTTTAGACACGATATTAACCTTTTCAAGTCATTGCGACGGAGGGCAACAAAGATTATTCCTTCCCTGAGGCACCTTGAATATATAGATAGACTGAGGGTATTAAATATGTTCTCGTTAGAAAGGAGGTGTGTGAGAGGGGATATGATTGAGCTCTTTAAAATTTTTTCCGGGATAGATAAATTGGATGTTAGCAAGTTTTTTGAGTTAGATGATGGAAATCGGACTAGAGGTCACCACTTGAAAATTAAAAAGCAAGGGTGTAGGTTGGATTTAAGAAAATATTTTTTCACCAATAGAGTGGTAGACTTCTGGAACAAATTGCCGCAGAGGGTAGTAGGTAGTCCAAATCTAAATGTATTTAAGAGTAGGTTGGATGAGTTTATGGGGAGGGAAGGTTGTGATGGTTCCTAAGTTTTGTATATATTAATATTGTTTGTATATATCTATAGCTGCATGATTTAGTTCTTGACAAGCCTTGATTGGTGATACCCTTGTTTCTGGACGCAATCCTCTGGATGTAGTTTTCCTGGGAGTTTGGGTGCCTTAAAAAAGAGACCGTTTGACTCGGATGACCTATGATGAGCCCTTGTGGCTTTTGTCATCTGTTATATTATATTGTGGGGGACTTTGATTTTGTCTTCCCCTGGTGATGGTGCTTTTTGTGGGTGGGTTTTGACGGTTGCGGATGACCTTTGATAGGCCCTTGTGACTTTTGTCATCCGTGTAATTATGTTATGTTATGTTTGGGGGCGTCACCGATCTCAATCCCCTCGACTACAGCGTGCGGGCG
Organism: Ceratothoa steindachneri; assembly: GCA_963969495.1. Lineage (NCBI taxonomy): Eukaryota > Metazoa > Arthropoda > Malacostraca > Isopoda > Cymothoidae > Ceratothoa > Ceratothoa steindachneri. The sequence goes on from CAXAKS010000444.1 coordinate 28,012, forward strand.
CATGTCGAGGGTAACGCCTCCAAGGTCTGCCACAGCAACGTCGATTAGCCGAAGTCAGCATGAGGAAGAACTTCCTCCGAAACATGTGCGGGGCATTGAGCTCACGCCTTGAGATCATGCTCGTTACCAAGTGCGGCCACATTGAGTAATATTACAATTTAAACACACATTCAGATTTTTAAACAATAAAACGCGTCTAAATGCATCAAAACTATCATGAATCCTATGTTGATCGAGTCGTGACGAGTGCAACATGACTTTCGCAATGCCCAGTAGGTATAAATTTCAAGGGTTTCATCCCACGTACGTAGGAGGAATATATATATATATATATATATATATATATATATATATATATATATATATATATATATATATATATATATATATATATACCGGGGTGGTCAATATAAGTTTTGCAATTCAGATATAAGGAAACAAGATATGAGGAAAAGTGTTTTATTATTTTTCAATATAATCCCCTCGACTTCAATGCACTTGCGCCACTTGTCCCTTTAGTTTCGAATTCCCGACAACCAGAAATCTCCCGACTGCTGTCCAATCCACTCTTAGGCGGCGAGCTGGACATCCTTATCGTATCCAAACCGGCGTCCACCCAGTGCAGCCTTGAGCTGGCGGAATAAAAAGTAGTCGGGGCCAGATCTGAACTGTAGGGGGGATGGTTGAGTCCCTCGAATCCGCACTCACGCAGGGCAGCTTTTGCAACTCTAGCCTTGTGGACAGGGGCATTGTCGTGGAGGAGCAGGACACCGCGTGTCAACTTGCTGCGCCGCTTCTGACGGATGCACTTCTTCAACCTAGCCAATTCCTCGGCGTAATATTGGCCTGTGATGGTCCTTCCACCAGGCGCATAGTCCACCATCAACACTCTCTCAGAGTCCCAGAAGATGGTAGTCATGATATTTCCGGCTGAGGGTTGGGTCCGGAATTTGATGAGGGTCGGAGAGCCCCTGTGCTTCCAGGCCATGCTTTCGAGCTTGGTCTCGGGATTCCATTGATGGACCCACGTTTCATCATCTGTCACTATGCTCGACTTGAATCCCGCCGGGTATTGGTTGTACAGGAGGAGCAGCTCGTCCGAACTTTGACGACGTTGAAGTCGATCATGGAGGGTGAGGTTTCTAGGGACCTTGGTCATGGCCAAATTGTCGTGGATAATGTTGATAACACTTCCATGTGATATTCCAAGTTCTCGCTCGATTTCTTCGACCTACACCTGTCGATTTTTGAGGATCATCCTCTCCACACGGGCCACATTGTCCTCGTAGGTCACGTCTGACGGGCGTTCTACACGGGGGTCATCTTCAAGGGACTCACGACCATGGCGAAACTCCCTATTCCAGCGAGCAATGGTTGCATAGGAAGGGGCGGTGTCGGTGTACATTGCAACCATGCGTTCATGGATCTCTTTTTGCATTCTTGCCTTCCTTGGTCAAAAGTTTGATAACCGCGCGGTGCTCAACCTTCTTCATTGTTGAAATATTTGTGACTGACTGTCTGCGATCAGCTACTGCTTCTTAAATAGACGAGGCAGGAGCGTGCGGCTGCAGTTCTTGACTTGTCATAACTTGTCTTAACACCCCCACAAATAGCCATCCCCCTTCCTCTGTTTTGCCCTACTGATTCGCAAAACCTATTGACTGCCCCTCGTATAAAATTAGGTAAGAGGCTATGATGTATACATGCACTCTCTAAGTCCACAGCAGTGGCAGTGTTATTGATTTTAACTTGTATTCTCTTTATTATTATTACAAGTTTTTTTGTCTGGGTCTTGTAAGCGAGAAAAAAACACTCACAAAAGACATATTTTATTCCGAGACGTCTTTCGACCGTGCTCGGTTATCTTCAGGGAATGAACAGAAATGGAATGGTATATTTATTTGAGAGAAAAAAATACTAGTACAAATTAGCGTTACAAAAAAAATAGTTAATACTGGTGAAAAAAGTTGTAGCAGAGAAGAGAAAGTTACACAAGTAATAGTAAGAAAAGAAATGGGTTCTCCAGGTACACAACCAGAGCTTATATATTTTTTTATATTTACACAGAGTTATTTTAATCTTTCATAATAAATTGAGTTGAGTTCTCCAGGACAAACTGGAGGTCAAATATTTGAGATTTTACAATCAGGCAATTTTTTCATGACAGAGAATTATTTCTTAGAAATTACATTCAATTTTAATATATTGTTGTCTTTTGTACAAATTTCACGAAATCCTTGTGCTTACTACCAAATGTTTATGTTTAACCACGGTTTATTAAATGTTTTTATTATTAATATTCTTAATCACTAAACTTTATTATTAGCCACAAACTATTGTATTCATTATTAACCACTGAACTATTATTATTATTAATTACTAATTATTCAATATTGATCACTGTTTATTTACTGCTTTTATTATTTCACGGAGTCCTTATGCTTATTACTAAGTATTCATTATTAATCACTGTTTATTATTAGCTACTAAGTATTATATTCATTATTAACCACTGAATTATTATTACTATTAACTGCTAAATATTCAGTATTGATCACTGTTTATTTAATCTTATTATTAATTTGCTTAATCGCTTAACTTTGTTATTGTTTACGAGCCATTAAATATTACGTTCTATATTAACCACTGTTTTTATTCATTTAACCACTGTCTATTGAATGTTTGTATCATTAATCGCTTTAACCTTTGAATTTTAGTATTATGAATTCTAGTATTATTATACACTTTTTTCCTCTTTATTTTTTAACCACTGTTTATGAAAATTAATTCACTTAATCGATGGATTTACTATTAACCACTAAATATTATATTCATTATTAATCACTGCTTATTATTCTTAATTGATTATTATCCACTGTTTATTAAATGTTTTTATTTTTTCTTCGTTTAATCACTAAATTTTATAATTGTTAACTATCATTCACTTTTACATATTTTTTCACTAATCGATATCTGACGTTTTTTGACCACTTTTGATTTTTTTGTAGGTTGACAAGTTGATGGTGTATACACACGAGTCTGGGATGTAGATGGCTCTTTCCTCCAACATTCCTCCTATTTCTTTCGGCGACCATGGGCCTTCGAAGGTCCATTTTTAGTCCCCGCGAATAATTCCATCGATCAGGGCCTCCAGGTCACCTTTCGGGGGCTTGCACACTACAGCGCCGAATACCTTAAAGAAGAACCCGGCGTTAAAGAAGAACCCGCGTAATAGGATGTTTCTTTCCTCCGTCCGTGAGGGGTATTCCTGGATAGTCCAGAATGTCGTCGTCCTCGTCTTCTTCCCCGTGAAGTTTATATTCTTGTTCTTCTGTCTCATCTTCCTTTCGGGATTTTGTCTTCTTCTTTTTCTTTTGCTGTTTCTTTTTTGGGGACTTTCGTTTTTTGTTTCTTCTTCTTCTGTGGTTTTCAGCTGTTGTTGATTGTCGGCAGGTTCTTTTACTTTTTCTTTGGTCGTTTCGTTTTGTTGTGGGTCGTCCATAAATTGTACTTTTAGCACTTCTTGTGAAGGGGGATTGGGCGGAAACCAAAGTTTTTTCTTGATACTCTTCTTCTGTAGTAGCTGGTTTAATTCTTCAGAAAAAGTGCCGGGGTTGGCCAGGTTTGCCAAGTGTGCGTAGATGACCATGGTCATTATTTCTTTACATTCACTCCTTTACATTTGCCTCCTTTTCTTTTTTGGAATTTTCACGTTTGGCTCTGATTGCCTCTTTGCGGACGGGACACCTCATGGCCAAGGCCCTGTGGTCCCCTCCCCAGTTTATACAGCGTGGTTTTTCTGAGGCACACTCCTTCCACCCTTGTCGTTGTTTAGAACACATGGAGCATGTAACCTCGGTAGCTCGACATTCACTTGTGGGGTGTTTTTCCACGGCAAGGCATTTAAAGCAGGTTTCTAACTAAACCAATTCCTCCGCTTCTATTTGTTCAGGGGCTACACGGAGGTAGAACCCCAGGAGTCCTTCCTTGATAGCCCTTTGTGCCATTTCCATGCTTGAGAAAATATCTTTGACTATATTTTTGCCAAACTTATCCACCTTTGCCATTCTCGCCTTTTTTGGTGCCTAGAAAGCTCAGCCTTGATCTCTTCACAGCTCTTGTCCGTGAAGAAGGGGTCGAGCTTTCTGAGGATGACTGATCGACGAACCATGATTTCGTGGGGAAGGGTAGCTTCGAGTCCAATCTTCCGAAGGGACTCTTTAGCTTCGTCTGACACGATCTTTTCGACGTCCTCGGGAGTCCAGCATAATGCTGCCCATCCGTTGGGCATCTTAATAAGTTTTAGAAGGGCTACATTGAGAGAGCCAAATATAGTCTCCACGACCGTTTGCCGGCTTGGCTTTTTGGCCCCACTGACGGTACGGAGGGGGATCCGTTTGACGTCCATGGCGGGTGGCCCCATGGCCCCCTTCTCGCAACGATGATCCTCTTTATTTCTGGTATTTGTTTATTATTCTTCCGGATAATTTCTCCTTTTCATTCCGAAAGAGAATGTCTGGCAAGGGCGTCTTCAGTTTTCACTTAACTTTTCCTCCTTTGCCACGACCAGACATGGTGAACACGACAACACTCAGTACTCTACCCACTACAAATCGAATGACTTAGAGGATGCTACACAATATATACTTTTCTACTTAAACAAGGAAATGGAATGACATTGGACATTGGACAAAATAGGAGATGAAATGTAGGTAGAATTAGAAAGAGAACAGTAAGAGAGTAAAGTGGTTAAAGGGTGAGTTTAAAGAATAGATGATGTGTAGGAGACAGAATAGAAAGATCCCTGGTGAAAGGGTAGCTCTGTCAATGTGTTAGATTTGTGTGTTTTGGGTTGTTTTTTTTTCATTATTTAATAAACTATAAATTTATAGTTTATTTAATTAATTTAATTATTATTTTCGATCTTGTTGATCGATTGATCTTTTGGCATTCAAACCTTTATTTTTGGCGGGATTTTATTCCCGCTGTGAGTTTTTAAAAAGTTTTATGATTATCATTTTTAAATGAATTTAAAAAGTGAATTGGATTTTTAGTTTGCGTTTTGCAAATGGTTTTTAATTTGAGTTTTACTTTGCTAAAGGAACCTGCGCATTACATTGGATGTTTTTGTCAGTTCTGACAAGTGTATTTCAGAGTCACGTCATTGTCTGTGTCTGTAACTTGCTACTTTTGAATGCTCTTATTTGTCGGTCTACTTCGATTTCTAAGTGTGTACGAAAGAATTCAGGGGTCAAGCGGGTGCCAATGGCTTGCCATATCCTCTTAGCTCTCTCGTGGAGCGCCACGTTGATCGGAGATAATCCAACCAAGTCGTGGAGCTCCCTCTGTCGTTTATGTTCTCTTCTTCAGGTGTTTGTAATAAGTAAAACCGCTTTGTTCTGGATGACTTGAAGTTTCGCAATGTTGGTCTTGGCGCTCGCTTCAACGGCACCGGTGGGTATAAGAGTCTCGAGCGAATGCACGCATTGAATATCTTGAGTTTATTTGAGCGAGTTAGGTCAATGAAGCTATAAAACTCCCTCAAATCTCTCTTGCTATTCAAGACTGTCCGCCCGATATGACTCTTGTATCCCCCTGTGGTAATTTTGAGCCCCAGAACCGTCCCTTCCGGGCAGTAAGGGATTCTCTCCCCCTCTACCCGTATATCGTTGAAGGTCTTGCGAAACATAGGAATTATTTTGAATTTTGGGGCATTGGTTGATATCTTCCATTTCCTCTCGTAAGAGTTGATGTTAGATATCTCCCTAGCCGTGTTTCCCGCCATAAATTCCCTGTGAACGTAAGCGGCGGTACAAATTTGCGATATATCGTCAGCGAGCTGGACGTATATCGTACCTTCGGAGAGAGTTTGTGGTAAGTCACGTGTATAAATGTTGTATAAAAGGGGACTGAGACAGCCCCCTTGCGGGACCCCTGATTTGAGCTCGAATTCGGGGCCTTTGTGTTCTCTGATTTGTATATATGCTCTCCTCTCCATTATGTAATCGCATAGAATCCTCTCAAGAATGGAGTTGAGGCCTACTTGCAGGATCTTAAATTGCAGACTTCTCTTCCAAACCTTATCAAAAGCTGTTTTAACATCGCGGAGCACCAGGTCGGCATGCCTTTTGCTTGCCTTGATGTTTGCAAGTTTTTCCGTAATAACGGCTAGTGCCGTGTCAGTCCCTCTTTTTTTTCTGAAGCTGTGTTGCTGCTAGTTATGCAAGTTGGCTTCGTCGAGAAAAGAGTTGACCCTATTTGCCAATATCTTCTCGAAGACTTTGCCAGCAAATTCTAAGAGAGGTATCGGCCGGAAGCTGGCAGGGCAGACCGGGGGCTTTCCCGATTTGGGAATGAAGATCATCTTGGCCACTTTCCACTGATCGGGAAAATAGCCCGTGTTCATGATGTTAAGAAGCCCACTCAGAACATTAGGCGGGGCCTTGATGAAATTCTCCCTGGTCAGCCCTGTGGTACCCGGTGCTCTTTGACGAAAGGATTTTAGTGCAACGGAGAGCTCTTGGGAAGTTATTTTACTCCCATAGCCTTCCATCACTCTTTCCTGCGACACACAATGATGAGGGGAGGTTTTATGTATTTGTGTGTTTAGCTGTTGGATTATCTCATTTTCAAAATCGATGTCATAATTGTCATTTTCTTCGGGGGTAATTTTAAAGATTGAAGACCAGAAAATCCTAAACATTTCCTCAATCTCTTTAGTCTCGTCAATTTCTTTACCACCATGTTTGAGTGTAATTTTCTTCTGTGGGGGTTGTCCTTTCAATCGTTTATATGTCTGCCAAAATGTGCGTGAGTCTCTTTCTATGTCGAGTCCTTCAATCAGTCTGTCCCTTACCTGTATTTGTTGGTCCGTAATTAGTGTCTGGAGTTCGTCTTTTATCTGTCTTATTTGTCTATGGGCATTGTGGTTGAGGCCTGTCGGGGAATGGTTACCCCCTTCACCCCCCGTCCACTCTTGGTGCAGTCACAAGGCGGTTACCGAAAAGACATCCGTCGAAGGCATCGGCGGGTCAGTGCTTAACCGCAGTGTGGCACAACTCGGTGCCATGTAAGACCCTAAAGGTCAAAAAGGTAAGATCTCCCCAGGAGGGTGAGATCCAGTTTCATGTCTAACAAGAAATTGGAGACGGGTTTCTTCCAATCTCGATGGCTAACGAGGAGCCGATGTTTGACTTCGTGGGAAAGACCGTTTGGAAAAATAACTCTCCTGGGGCCGTCCTCAAGCCCCTCCCCCCTTACCACTCTCCCAGTGGGGGTACGAGGTATAAATGAGGAACTCTGAGGAAAATCGGGGTAGTATACGTCAGTCTCTAGGTGACGAAGTCCTCGGATCCACAACCGAGCTACCGAGACTGGAGAGGTAGTGTACTTGGCTCGCCAGACCAAGGAGTACCCTGCAAGAGAGGCAGGGCTACCTACCTTAAGGGGCTAAGAAGAAGCTCATCCTCGAGCTAAGTCCCTGTTTATCAAACCAAACGATAAGTTAACTTTGGTAAGTTCAGCTTACTCTCGCCAGAGAGACTCCTCATATCCTGGTGCACCTTAAACACCAGGGGTATTCCTCGTCCTTGAGGAATTAAGAAAAGAAGAAGGAGGTAGTATGCGTCAGTCTCTAGGTGACGAAGTCCTCGGATCCAAAACCGAGCTACCGAGACTGGAGAGGTAGAGTACTTGGCTCGCTAGACCAACAAGTACCCTGCAAGAGAGGCAGGGCTACCTACCTTAAGGGGCTAAGAAGAAGCTCATCCTCGAGCTAAGTCCCTGGTTATCAAACCAAACGATAAGTTAACTTTGGTAAGTTTAACTTACTCTCGCCAGAGAGACTCTTCATATCCTGGTGCACCTTAAACACCAGGGGTATTTTCGTCCTTGAGGAATTAAGAAAAGAAGAAGGAAAAGGCTCCCCCTCGAGCCCGTTATTCGGTGGCCACACCGAACTCCTAAGTTAACTTGGTAAGGAACCAAGTTCAAATTATTCTCGCAAGAGAAATCCCCCTCCGTTATACTCGCCCTTGAGGAAGACTAGAATTAAGAAAAAGCTCATCCTCGAGCTAGTTCCGGGTTACCAAACCGAACGTTAAGTAATTTATTCTCGCCAGAGAAACCCCTCTCCGTTATCCTCACCCTTGAAGAAGACCCTCCCCGAGTTCAGTCCTCGTCCATAAGGAAATAAGTAACGAAGGAGAAAAGCTCCTCCTCAAGCTCGTTACTCGGTGATCACACCGCACTCCAAGTTAATTTGATTTAAGAAACAAGTTCGACTCACTCTCGCCAGAGAGACCACGACTGCCTAGGTGTTGCATAAAGCACCGTATTGGTTCTCGTCCTTGAAGAACCCTTCCTCCCCGGAAGAACGTGTGGATCCCCCCAGCTGCTACCCTCGCCAAAACGACCGTGGAATTTCGCCCATCTACAACTGGACACACGGCACGCGTCGTGAGTCAATAACATTTCTGAGGCCCTTTAAACTCCACATGAGTCCGTAAGCCTAATTCTTATATTATTGTTTTGTGTAGAGAAAACGTTAACCAAATTTTGGAGGGTAAACTAATTTAATTAATTTTTGTTTAGGATAATATTCAGAGTATTTCTGTAGTCAATGTATAAATGATATGTATTCAATTGATAAAGGTAAAATATATGTTTATTTTGTGAATTAGTGGGCGTTTCTTTTATATCCTTACGTGTTGCAGAACGGCTCTGTTCTTTAAGATATTCTTATAATATCAATATATTAAACACACTTAGCACTCTTAGAGATAGAACAAAAAGGGGGGGAATTCTACGACAGGGCCTATCAGCGCTACTACATTGGACAGGTCCTTATATTCTTGGGCCAGGGCTTTCATGGGAGGGGTTCAAATAGGAGCTGGAAGAGTTTTATATTTGATACGGGGAATGCTATTTTCATCTGCTTCAATCAGTAGGTTGGTGATTTTATCCAGCTCTTCATCTATCTCTTCTAAATTTGCATCGAGCAAAGGGTCTGGGATATAATTTAGAAGGTAATTTTTGTATCTTTCCCAGTCCGCCTGCTTATAGCTTTTGCGTTCTGGGATTGCAACTTGAATGGGATTTACGCCAATTGTGATTTTAATAGCCTGGTGCTCGCTCGAAATTATGGGGCCCGGTTCAATGTAGTAGTTGTACGGAAACCTGATACTGGATAAAACAATATCAGGTTTCGTTGCTGCATTTCCCGTAATAAATGTCGGGAATTCGGGTCCGATTCTAGTCCCGTATTTTCTGTCAAGAAAGACTTTGATGTTTCCACCTGCATTGTTGCAGGAGGTATACCCTGATGCTGCACATCTTGCATTCAGATCTCCAGCAAAGATTAAGTTTTTCTTATGGCTGAATATCTGTAGAAGGTTGTGCAAGAGTACATAGCCGCGTCTTGGGGGTTGATACCCCGTGGCCACGACCAAACCCCCCAGGGTAGTGCCTACCTCAATGGCAAGGTAAGATTCATCTAAGGAAATGGAATGACTTACAGGATGCTACACTATGTATACTTTTCTACTTAAACATAATGGATTCAAAATTGACCATTCACACTTTAGGAAAATTTTAAGGACAAACTAACGTTCATAACATAGGCACTGCTTGTTTTTCTATTTGAACATAAGGGTTACAAAATTGGTCAATCACATTTAAGAATTTTTTTTAATGACAAACTAACGTTTAAATCATGATTGAAACGTTAGCTGGCCTTAAATTTGGTTTTCCTTAACTATCGTTTTAATCGGGCCGATGCACCCTTCCGTCCAGCGAAGGCCATAGATACGTTTTAACTCTGGTCGATTTTGCCACCAGATTCCCCGAGACTGTGCCCCTCAAGAAAATTGACAGTATCTCCTGCGCTGAGGCTCTTATTTCCATCTTTTGCCGTGTGGGCCTACCTAAGGAAATTCTATCAGATTCTGGTCGCCAATTCACCTCCGAATTAATGGAGTACGTCGATAAATTACAATGATTAATCCATTGTTTACATACTACCCAATTTCACCCGGCTGAGAATGGAATGTGCGAGAGGTTAAATGGTAGTCTCAAGCCGATTCTCAAAAGGTTTTGTGCCGATCGATCCCCTGAATGGCATCGTTTTCTTCCGGTAGCTCTCTTTGCCTACCGTAAAATCCGCCATTGTACGTTGTGATAGAACGAGTTCAGAGCTGCGTTAATTTCAACTCCTACCACATGTTATTTAAAACCACGATGCTCACACGTGCATCTTCGATTCGAGGCTTGGAGTCTTATCTCAGCTACCGGATGCCAATGTTTAAACAAGGAGGTTATCGTCCCCCCATTCGCCCCCATACGCCGACCTCGCCAGATCGAGTTAGGCTTATGAACAGATAAGGCATTGTTCCCCGGCCCGGCTGTGCGTTCCCTCCAAGCTTCCACTCCATTTTCCCCCACGCCAAGGAGATGTCCTGGCTATTTATATGGAAACTTTACCACTAAGATCAGATTGGAGATCCAGATTTTCGTCGCGAAACATCACCACGACCCTCTCTCCCTTTGTGCGCCAAGGGACCTCGACCTCGAGATTCACCATCACTTGTCCAGAAGGAGGACAATATTCCTTGAGTGCCAAAGGTTCGAGCCTTTCCGACGTCAAGTCCCCAAGGCTTCCCCCCCCCTGTTGTTCAAGGGAGAACAACATTAGAACAGCCATTGTTCGTTTTGAGCCCTTCGCTAAGAAACGGTTCTCACCTCCCCTGTTGTTCAAAGGAGAACAACATTAGAACAGCCATTGTTCTTGAGCCCGTAGACAAGAGACGGTTCTCATCCCCCGCCTTTGTTCAGAAGAGAACAACCTAGAACAGCCATTGTTCTTCAAGCCTTTCGTCGAGAAACGGTTCTCCTTCCCAAGACGCCTCGTCAGGATCCTTTTATCCCCCCCCTTCGGCTGGAACTCGCCAGCGGACCGAATATTCCTTCAAGTACCTTCCACTGCACCCTAATGAAAAGTTACGTAAGCCAAACGTCACCTTTTGAGTATTGATCCCTTTTTGCCAATTCTATCCTGTGCTTTAAATTGTTTATCGAACCATCCCATCTCTTTAACTCTATATTTGTTTTACCTTTTTAATCCCTTAAATCCTTGGATTAGCCCGAGTCTCCACGACCCTTTCCATTCTGTTTATGTCAATATTTTCCGTTTTTGTGTATTGTTTATAGTTATTATTAATAAAACTCTATTTTATTAATGCTAGCAATATTATTATCCTTGAGCTCAGTTCCACTTCTTAAGCATTTTGAAGATACATAATATCGGCCGCCAGACAGTAAACGCACTCTAAAGATAATTAAGGAAGTTCCCTCAACGAATAGTATATATATGGTATCGTCGGGAGTCATTCTACGACATATATATATATATATATATATATATATATATATATATATATATATATATATATATATATATATACTATTTAATTTGGTATCAGGTGTGTAAGGTTTAACGCTATATCTTTGCAAACACTGGTCTCAGTCGAGTAAAGCATAGTGTTATTCGTTATAATAATAGAATATAGTAGTTCCCTTTTGTTTTAACGATTGCTACCCCCTTTTTTTTGAAACTTAAGAAGCTGGAGTAGCTAAAGGAACGGTTATAATAATTGGTTGTGTTTTTTTGTGATTTTAGTCAGTGGTTATTTAGATTGAGAAACCAAGTACGAATAGGTCAGTGCCCATATTTGGGTAGGCTAATTCTATAGAGGCATAATTCTTGTTGCAAGGAATTTTAGTTGGTTGACTAGTGCGCCCCCAAGTGCAAAGATGACTCAGTTTGAAATCTTTAAAGCGCAAGGAGAGTCCTGTGGACTTTCCGGAAAAGAACTAATTGAGTACATTCAAGAGGAGCAAAGAAAAGAGGAAGAAAGAGAAAAACAAAGAAAAAAGGAAGAAAGAGAAATACAACGAGAAGAAAAAGAAAGAGAAAGAGAGGAACGGATAAGACAAGCTGAGCTTCAGATTGAATTAGCTCGGATTAAAGCAGAAGTTCAAAGAAAAAAGGTAGAAAAAGAAAGAGAAAGAGAGGAACGGGAAAGAGTAATCCAACGAGAAGAACGAGAAGGAAAAATACAACGTAAAGAACGAGAAAAAGAAATCCAACGAGAAGAAAGAAGGACGGACTCGCGCTCCTTCCAAGGGAAGCTGACAAAGTTTCCGAGCCCCGTAAAACCCCAAAACTTCTTTCCCCAAAACCAACAACGGGACTCCAAACCTCCCGTTAAGACTTCTCCTCCATCTCTCTTCCCGAAGCGACCAACCATATGCTTCACCTGTGGTGTAGAAAACCACATGAGCTGGAATTGCCCCCAAAATTCTAGGCTTAAAAGCGGACCAGCCCACCAAGTTCACTAGATTAATGCAACCCCGGCTCCCCCGGTGGTGCAGACCCAAGCAGAAACTTCTCCCCCTCCGTCAGGCCACCAGGTAAATTTTGTTTTTGGTAAAAGTTCATCGGGAACTTTGAAATATGAGGAGGGCAGCGTGGACAGCTGTCGAGTATTGACTCTCGTCAGGGACACAGGATGTACGTGCTTCATCGTGTCCGACGAACTCCTCCCAGTGGCCTCTAACCACGAAAATTTGCGGTGGTACATGACCAACTTGGGCGGGCGAACCGATTCCCCGTCGCTAGATGTTACCTGCAGTGTCAATATTATAATGGCTGGGCTGAAGTCATTGTAGCACCCATAAAATTCTGTTCCGTACTTATAGGACAGAGCCCCCAAGTAAGTTTCGACCCTGTGTTTCAGGCCGCCCTTCCTCAAGGCCGAGATAAGAAAGAAGCCCCGGAGCCCGTCCCCATCAGAACCCCGATACCGTCCAATTTCTCGGAGACCCCTAACCAGGACTTTAGGACGGCAAAAGAGGAGTGTGAATCACTAAAACCCTTAGGTGATAAGGCCCCAGACAAGGACACGGAGACTGTCCCTGGACCCCAAGAAAAAAAGAACCCCCAACGCGCCCATGGAGATACCTTCGTAGAACTGGACGAAGCATCGGCGCTTGAAGAGGATTGCCCCGCGGAGTCCCTTAATGTAATCCAGACAGTGTGCATCCAACCTGATGCCGATTACCGTCCTCCTTCCCTACCAGGCGAGTCTTTAGAACCCTCTGACGTGGATAGTGACGCGCAGCTGATACCACGTCCGAAGAGTCAGCTACAAGAACTAATTAAATGGAATCACCATTTACCCGCCCTATTAGCTCTTTTCGAGCAACAGCTTGAAAATGGCCTCACCATTGGCCACAGCAAATGCCAGTTTGCCCACGAAACCATCAAATATTTGGGTTTCAAAATAGGACAAAGCAAGTTATGTCCCCACGAGAACAAGATTAAGGCAATCGCCCACATGCCCCTCCCGATTACAAAGAAGCCATTAAGATCGTTCCTAGGATCAGCTTCTCCCTATCAGCGATTTGTTCCGAATTTCGCTGCAATTTTGGCCCCCCTATGCCCCCTTCAGGAAAAGAATTTCTCCGATCGTTTACGTTAGAATGATGTCGCTGTTTCCCATTTTAATCAGCTCAAAAGTAAGTTCATTTCTGCCCCCATTTTTAAGTTGCCCAACCCGGAAAAATCCGTTGGGGTTAAGACCGACGTGATCAACGAGAGCATTGGAGGTGTACTCCTTCAATACGTGGATGACAGAACGAGTCATCCAGTTGCATATGCTAGTCGTCAATTATTACCACGCGGAAAGAGTTATGCCACTAGAGAAAAGATAGCTCTATCAATTATCTGGGTCATAGACAAATTCAAGCTGTACTTGATATGTAAAGAATTTCAAATAGGAACCGACCACCGTCCGTTAGCCTATATTAGGAATTTGAGACACTCAAACGGCCGCATCATGCGCTGGAGTTTACTCTTGCAAGAGTATCAGTTTAAAATAAATTAGATAAAAGGTTCCGATAACCAGGTCGCTGACGCCCTCAGTAGAAATGCGTTAACGAATAGCGTAGAATAATTGTATTCATAGGATTAGTATCTCCATGTAGGTATATACCGTCTTGTACGACTTAATTTAAGATTCTTTTGTAATATAATTAATTAATGTATATGTCTGAATTTTGTAACGCTCAATGTCTAATTTTTTGTATGTCTATATATTTGTTCTTATTAATTTACGTATAAATTATTTTGTCCCGTATGTACTAAGTTTATATCATTTCATTGTTCCATGCCCTTTTTTTTCTTTGATTAAGTTGTATTAAAGGTTATTTTCCCCTGTAATCTAAAGATCAAAATAATCATATGTATTGAGGTAATACTAGTTAGGTGCAGGAAGGTACGGTTGGTACAAGAAAACGAGTTCCCCACAACGGAGCTCTATCGTTGTCCCTTCTCTCTTTTTTTTCGAAGTGACAACTTCCCCCCGGAATGGAGGGGTGTGATAGAACGAGTTCAGAGCTGCGTTAATTTTAACTCCTACCACATGTTATTTAAAACCACGATGCTCACACGTGCATCTTCGATTCGAGGCTTGGAGTCTTATCTCAGCTACCGGATGCCAATGTTTAAACAAGGAGGTTATCGTCCCCTCGTTCGCCCCCATACGCCGACCTCGCCAGATCGAGTTAGGCTTATGAACAGATAAGGCATTGTTCACCGGCCCGGCTGTGCGTTCCCTCCAAGCTTCCACTCCATTTTCCCCCACGCCAAGGAGATGTCCTGGCTATTTATATGGAAACTTTACCACTAAGATCAGATTGGAGATCCAGATTTTCGTCGCGAAACATCACCACGACCCTCTCTCCCTTTGTGCGCCAAGGGACCTCGACCTCGAGATTCACCATCACTTGTCCAGAAGGAGGACAATATTCCTTGAGTGCCAAAGGTTCGAGCCTTTCCGACGTCAAGTCCCCAAGGCTCCCCCCCCCTGTTGTTCAAGGGAGAACAACATTAGAACAGCCATTGTTCGTTTTGAGCCCTTCGCCAAGAAACGGTTCTCACCTCCCCTGTTGTTCAAAGGAGAACAACATTAGAACAGCCATTGTTCTTGAGCCCGTAGACAAGAGACGGTTCTCATCCCCCCCCCTTTGTTCAGAAGAGAACAACCTAGAACAGCCATTGTTCTTCAAGCCGTTCGTCGAGAAACGGTTCTCCTTCCCAAGACGCCTCGTCAGGATCCTTTTATCCCCCCCTTCGGCTGGAACTCGCCAGCGGACCGAATATTCCTTCAAGTACCTTCCACTGCACCCTAATGAAAAGTTACGTAAGCCAAGCGTCACCTTTTGAGTATTGATCCCTTTTTGCCAATTCTATCCTGTGCTTTAAATTGTTTATCGAACCATCCCATCTCTTTAACTCTATATTTGTTTTACCTTTTTTAATCCCTTAAATCCTTGGATTAGCCCGAGTCTCCACGACCCTTTCCATTCTGTTTATGTCAATATTTTCCGTTTTTGTGTATTGTTTATAGTTATTATTAATAAAACTCTATTTTATTAATGATAGCAATATTATTATCCTTGAGCTCAGTTCCACTTCTTAAGCATTTTGAAGATACATAATATCGGCCGCCAGACAGTAAACGCACTCTAAAGATAATTAAGGAAGTTCCCTCAACGAATAGTGTAATATATGGTATCGTCAGGAGTCATTCTACGACATACGTTAGGATTAGCTTAATTTGAGCTTTTATATGGAAAGAACGTAGAGGCACCCTGAGTATTGTAAAGGAACTCTACTCCAATTAGAAATTGGATCAAGACTTGCAGTCCTCTTACTCATACCTACTGGATTTTAGACAGAGGCTGGAAAAGTGCACCGAAATTGCGTATCAGAACGCCGACATCAATTTGGACAAGTATAAAACATACTCTGATTGCAAGTCAAAGGAAATGAAATTTAACCCTGGAGAAGAAGCTTTGCTACTCCTCCCCACGGGCAACAACAAATTGTTGAGCCAATGGATGGGCCCCTACCAAGTAATCGAGAAACGTGGCGTCGTCGATTACCTCATTGAAACTCGATCAGGAAGAAAACCTTTGCATGTTAACATGCTCAAGCGGTATCACCAACGCGCGAGCATCAAGCAGATAGTGGCAATTGACGAAGAGTCCCTAATGGAATATTGTTACCCCCTAGATCCCTTTCCCGTAATTCAAGTCGCTTGCTGCATGGAGCAAGACAAGGAATACTCGCTGCATGTCTTGCTCGACAATAATAATTCCTCGTCTGCAGAAATATGCGACCAGCTATCCTCTCTTCAAAGGGATAAATTGCAAGCGATCCTGAGTCGCCTTGGTGAAGTTATAAATGAGATCCCCGGTTGTGCCAACCCATTTTGAGCACAATATTCAATTAACTACCCATGAACCCATCCGTTACAAACCCTATCCCCTGCCCATACACCTCTGGGGAGCATTTAATGACAAGGTAGATAAACTTTTAAGGTTGCAGATCATCGAACCTTTGGAGTCAAGCTATTGTTCCCCGGTTGTCATGGTGAAGAAAGCCCTGAACGCCTCGATTGGACGCCGTTGTCTACTCGCAGATTTAACCAACTGAAAGGAAAGCTGGCATCCACTCCCATCCACCGTCTCCCTAATCCAGAAAAACTGTTGGGCATTCGCACCAACGCTAGTAATAATGGGATATGGTGTGTCCTCTTCCGGTATGGGGATAACGGCGAAAGTTTCCCCGTCGCTTTTGCCAGCTGAAAATTACTTGCGCGCAAAGGAAATTATGCAGCGATATTGAGAGAGAGAGAGAGAGAGAGAGAGAGAGAGAGAGAGAGAGAGAGGCGCACGCTATAGTTTGGGGAATCCAAAGATTTAAAATGTATTTAGTAGGGAAGGAATTTGTAGTGGAAACAGACCATAAACCCCTATCCTACTTGCGCAAAGATAAAAATAATAAAGGTCGTTTAATGCGATGGAGTTTATTCCTCCAGGAATTTCTATTCCCCATTTTGTATATAGAAGGTACCGATACCTGCATGGCAAATAGTTTAAGTAGAAAATCCGTTGGACGCTCTCCCAAACTAATTCTGGGCCATTTATTTTTTTTGGGGGGGGGATAATTAATATTTTGTTCGTAAAGTAAATTTGTATATTTAACCGTAAAATTCGGGAACGCGTATCTTTTTTTAAAATTTTATTTTGCTTTGTTTGTATATGGTAAATTTTGTATATTTTTATTGTTAGCTTTGTATAACCTCAGCATGACATTACCATTGAACAAGTGAGCCCCATTTAAGTATATCGTTGATAAAACGTATCTTTTTGGCAACCGTGCTGTAGTATTATATAATCTGTATATATGTACGGTACAAAAGAAAAAATAACAAATCATTCCTAACACTAGTTCCACTATTTTGTATTTTTGTTCCGTTTTAAAATTTCTTTCAAGTATCCTCAACTAAAACCGGTATTGTCACGCGAATATAAGGTACAATCCCCTATTAATTATTTTCAGATGTCACTTGCTTCCCTGAAGTTCCATCTGGGGATCGATGAGTGTCGGAGAGAGAGAGAGAGAGAGAGAGAGAGAGAGGACACACCTGGTCAACCCTTAGTCAACGCAAACGAGGCGCAAGAGCGCAAATGGCGTGAGGGGTTGAAGGCTAGACTTCGCGAAAGCATGAAATGTGCTTAAGAGCACGAAGGATCCCTCTGAGGATTATCCTGCGACGGCGGGAATCGTGCAAAGTCCACCTCGTCGGTGGAGCGTCCGTCGAGTGGAACCCTCCCCCTTCGAGCGCAGGGAAAGGCTCCTCTGTAATACTCCTATAAAACGTCCGACGCCGGACTTGGACAGCATTAATTAACCGCTTGTGTCCCGAGTATCCACGAGTATCTCCCATCCTCCCGCCCCGTTAGTTCCGCCTGAACCTTTGTAGAACGCGTCAAGCTCCATGTATTCCCTTAGAACTAGCGAGAGTCAACCCCATACTCGTTTGTCCCCGTTACCCGAATGCGACCTCTTCAAATTCCCGATTCGGTATTCTAAACATGAAGGCAAGATCTGAGTTCATCACGCGTAATAGTTGTTTGTCAAGAGACTATTATTGTGGACCCTACTCCGTCTCTAACAAGGCAGGACTACTCCCTCGGACCAAATCTTAAAGGTAACCGCAACGCGCAACTCTCATGTGCAAGGTAATCCCCACCTTTTAAGCTTCCGTTATCTTGGCTTCGAGTGCGCTCAAGGTCATTTGAGCGTCCCACCTGTCATTGTGGGTTTGTGTGTACGGCGCTCGACCCCACCAGGTAGACCTTGGAAGCCGAGACTCGTGTACGTCCTTTATGTTTATATACCATAGTTAAAATCCTTTTAATTTCGTAAATAAATTATCTGCATAGTAGTAAAGTATATTTTTGTACTCCGTTTCTATTATCCCAGAACCTTTCCAAGATAGCTAAGCATTGGCCAACCTAAAATTGCACTCTGAAACTTAATTGCAATCTGGTTTGTATTTATAAATTTACCCACGCTCATAACGGATTAATCAGTTTATAGGCTTCTCTCCCTCGTGCTGAGGAATTTTGTTTGAAAAGGGTTGGGTTCTAACATCAGCCTACGATATATATATATATATATATATATATATATATATATATATATATATATATATATATATATATATATATATATATAGCGCAATAATAATTATGAGGTTATGAAGGCAATTTTCTGGCTAATTAGCTCTTCATCGAAGCCCTCGGAAGGAGCTCTTCTCACATACACGAGAAGATAACGCAAACAGGTAAACAACTTTCTGTTCGCATAAATCAATATAAATATAATGTCCGAAGAGGGAAAAATAACAGTGCTTTCTTTGTCCACATGTCAGATAAGGACCATCTAATTAACTGGAACTCGGCAAATATATATTTATCTCTCCAATGACCCTATAAAAAGGAATATCCTTGAATGTGCTTTTATAAGCCAATGTGGTAATTTTAACCTTTCCCCTGGCTTATATAAAATAGATGCTATAATTAAAAAACTAATACTTAAAGAAATTAGTTCTGACTTTTGTCTTCAGTTTTATATACAATATTAGTTATGTGGACCCATTTTTTTTAATGATGTCACTGCTCTGTTATGTACATTTTATTTTCTCCACTCTTTCGCTCTCGTATCTTATAATCTCCCTCGTTAGGCTTCTCCATTTCTTTTAATCTGTTACCCTTTCATCTTCTTAGTTTGACCTTACTGCCTCCCATTCTTAATGTGAATCTTTACCTTTCCCCTTCCGTCTTCCTCATTAGTGATTTCTTGTTTTTTAAGGTGGTTTTTTATACTTTTCTTTCGTATATATACCTCTAATATAATATTATTTCTTGTAGTTAACCTTGATAAGGAACTTAATAGAGTTCGAAAGTACTCGGAAACGCCATTTCTTTTTTTTCTGCGGGACATTGCATTCATATATATATATATATATATATATATATATATATATATATATATATATATATATATATATATATATATATATATATATATATATATATATATATATATATATATATATATATATATATATATATATATATATATATATATATATATATATATATATATATATATATATATATATATATATATATATCCCGCGAAAAGTATCCTATCATGCTAGAAATTTGTATTTTTAACATAAAAACAACCATGTTTAATATTGACTAACTTTATATTAGTATTTTATCATCTTTCCTTTGTATTTGATGACTTGTTGTAGACGCTTTGTCATGGATTTGATCAAGTTTTAACAAACTTCCACTGAATATTTCGTTGCAACATAAACCACCTACAATACCACCACCTACCCCTACACCTCCCCCAGCTACTCCACCTACACAACCACCATCTACATCAGCACCGCCTGCACCACCTACACCACCTACGGCTGCGCCACCTACGCCTACACCACCTACCCCTACACACCCGACAGCCACTCCACCTACACTCACCGCCTACACAACCTCCACCTACATCACCTACACCACCGTCACTTATACCAACTACGCCACCTACACCACCAACAAATACACCGCCACCACCGACTGTATCATCTAAACCCCCACATACACCACCACCATCTACACCACCTACACTACAACCACCTACACTACCACCACCGTCACTACACCACCGCCAACTATACCACCATCTACACCAACACCACCACCGCCTTGACTAGCTTCCCTTACAACACCATCACCACCTAAACACATACACACCACCACTTACACCACCACCACCGCCTTCACCACCACCACCTACACTACTACCACCTACAATACAACATACACCACCACCATCTACATCACTACTATCTACACCACAACTTTCATCACCTACACCACCAACAACTACATCACCACCACCTACACTACTTACACTAGCTACACCACCACCACCCACATCATCACCTCCACCCCCTACACCACCACCATCCCCTACACCACCACCATCTTTACCACTTACACTACCACCACTTCAAGGTTATCTCGGCAATTACTTTGTTTTAGCAATAACATCATAACTATTCGGCCGATACTAACGAAATTTGAAATCCTTATGTTGTTTTACATTCTCTTTCGCATGATATAATTATGAAGGTCCTCCCAAGGTTAGTCGGTGAATTAATGAATGTTTAAGGTCGTAAGGTCATAAATCAGCATAAGTGAGAGCACGCGACTTTTGGTCAGTAGACCTTGTTTATTAGTAGCCATAAATTTTCTATAGGATTGAGATCTGGGCAATTACCAAGCCAATCCAAAATATTAAATTTATTGTCAGTAAGCCATTTGGTCAGAAATTTAGCCTTGCAACATGGTGCCACATCATACATGAATGTTTCTGTCTCATAGATTGTCATTACCACTGGAAGTTTCTCATGTAACATTGCTAACTACCGTGCGCCATTCAGAGTTGTGTTTTTAGGAAGGAAATATATGCTTCTTCTCCCTTGGAAACTGAAACAAGCCCAAATCATCACACTTGGAGGTTGTTTCATTGTCGTTTGTGTATATTTAGAGACTATTCTATTTGAGCCAATGGAATGACGAACGTTTGTAGGACAGCTTCTGAATGTTAAAAATGTTGACTCATCGGTGAATAAAACTTTTTTCCACTCTTCAACAGTCCAATGAATGTATTTGTTTACAAAATGCGACACGCTTGTTACGCATTCTTTCATTAATGAGTCGTTTCTTTGCAGCATGGCGAGATGGTAATCCAGGGTTTTTTCTTTTGTAGACGCTCCTGGATAGTTCGTTCGGAAAAAATCAGATAATAAATTATTATATTAAATTTTAGTTATCTCGCAGTTATTGTTGGATTATTCACTACCAAACGTTTCATAAACATGTCTGTTCGCAAATTTTTTTTCTCGGTCTGCCAGATTGTTTTTAGGTACTGGCGTAGATAGGCTAACATTGTTTTTAGCACGTGAAAGCCATACATTAACAGTACTTTTAGCTATGTTTAATTCATTAGCTATCTCTTTCTGAGATTTCCCACATTTATGAAGAGCAACAATAGCACCTCGACAGTCACTAGGAAGTTGTTTCTTAGCACACATTAGAAATAAAATTTATTTAGACCACTTTCTGTAAAAATTCCAAAATAATAACGAAATGTCAAGAAACATGAAATTGGACAAATTTGACGCACGCCCTCACACAACAAACGCTACCACATTATTTACTTAAGATAGCATTGGAAAGCTGTGATATCAGAGCGTTTTATAAAAGCTACTAGATTTCGATAGTACAAATAGAAAGTGAATTATGCGTCTGTGAATATCATTAAAATTATACAAATTTTGAGGATGATCGGATACTTTTCGCGGGCACTGTACATATGTAAAAATTCGTTTTAACACAAATGTGCACAGTAATTTAAAAGTGTATTTTGCTATGCAGTTCCTTATGAACTTTTAAGATCTGACACTCATTTCTCCCGGAAATGCATACGTTGGCCATAATCGACCGAAGTTTCCTAATAGAAAAAATATGTGTTTCCAGCAAAAACGAGTTTCAGATATGAAAACTACACATAAAACTGCATAAGATCAATACAATATGAATATCATTTAAAAGATACAGAACCAGACCAGACCTAACCTGTTTATTTAAGACGACGATAGCGCCGCCTAATTTAGGCTATTTCCGCCAAAATATTATTATTTTTTTAGGTACTGTATCGTGTAAGGCCAAGTGTGTGAATTGCGTCTAATTGCAACCTGATAACTAAGTATTCTTACTATTACAGCCGCGGTAAAATATTTTCAGACACCTAAAAATATTCTTATTCCCCGAAACTTAAAAAAACTCGTAATATTCCTAATTCGAAAGCCTATCCTCAGATTTGAATGCAAAAGGACTCTAGTTTCAATCAAAGCTTTGCGTAGAAAAGAGTTTCTAATTAAAAGGAGCGCAATTGTTCGAATCTGGCATTAGAAAGCAACGTGGCCTTAAACGCACTAACGGAAATTTGCAC
Source organism: Ceratothoa steindachneri (assembly GCA_963969495.1). Lineage (NCBI taxonomy): Eukaryota > Metazoa > Arthropoda > Malacostraca > Isopoda > Cymothoidae > Ceratothoa > Ceratothoa steindachneri. Next base: position 50,516 of record CAXAKS010000444.1, read on the forward strand.
TGGGTTTTTCGCTCTTTCGAATCCTTTAATCCAGATCTAGCGTAGCCACCACACGCCATTATACCATATAAACTAAAAATAAAAGACAGACGTGAATCGTACGAAATATAGGGAAATCTAAAACGAAATGCTATTGGGTAATCGGCAGAAGAAGCATGCGCAGATCGCCTGCAGATCTGAAAAAAGCCTTGTATTGGTTGAATATCACACGAAGATGCATGCGCAGATAGCCTCCATATCTAAAAGGCCAGGTGTAGATGAAAGAGCCAGGCCAAACGTTGAAGGAACTAGGCCAAAAATGACGCACAAAGATTCAAATTTAGTAAAATAACAATATATTTTCGTAAAGTGAATAAATACATTAGTATTAAGTTCCGGAATATAAAAATAACATCGGTAAACATCAATTTTAGAATTAAAATCGTTTATGTCTTATGAGTTTTACACACACACACACACATATATATATATATATATATATATATATATATATATATATATATATATATATATATATATATATATATATATATATATATATATATATATATATATATATATATATATATATATATATATATATATATATATATATATATATATATATATATATATATATATATATATATACACGAGAGCAGTCAATAAGTTTTGCGAATCGGTAGGGAGAAACAGAGGAAAACAGATGGCTGTTTTGGGGGTGTTAGGACAAGTTATGACAAGTCAAGACCTCATCTATTTAAGAAGCAGTAGCTGATCGCAGATCGTCAGTCACAAATATTTCAACAATGGAGAAGGTTGAGCACCGCAGAGTGATCAAATTTTTGACCAAGGAAGGCAAGAATGCAAAAGAGATCCATGAAGGTATGGTTACAATGTACACCGACACCGCCCCTTTCTATGCAACCATTGCTCGCTGGAATAGGGAGCTCCACCATGGTCGTGAGTCCCTTGAAGATGATCCCCGTCCAGGAAGCCCGCCAGACGTGACCAACGAGGACAATGTGGCCCGTGTAGAGAGGATGATCCTCAAAAATCGACGGGTGAAGGTCGAAGAAATCGAGCGAGAACTTGGAATATCACGTGGAAGTGTTATCATCATCCACGACAATTTGGCCATGACCAAGGCCTCTGCCCGTTGGGTCGCTAGAAACCTCACGAAACTTCACGCCCCATGATCGACTTCAACGTCGCCAAAGTTCGGACGAGCTGCTCCTCCTGTACAACCAAGACCCGGTAGGATTCGAGTTACACATAGTGAGAGGTGATGAAACGTGGGTCCATCACTGGGATCCCGAGACCAAGCTCGAAAGCATAGCCTGGAAGCACAGGGGCTCTCCGACCCCCATCAGTGTTGGACCCAACCCTCAGCCAGGAAGATCATGGCCACCATCTTCTGAGATTCTGAGGGAGTGTTGATGCTGGACTATGCGCTTCGTGGAAGGACCATCACAGGCCAATATTGCACCAAGGAACTGGCTGGGTTGAAGAAGTGCATCCGTCAGAAGCGGCACGGCAAGTTGACACGCGGTGTCCTGCTTCTCCATGACAATGTCCCTGTTCACAAGGCCAGAGTTGCACAAGCTGCCCTGCGCGAGTGCGGATTCGAGGAGCTCAACCACATCCCCTACAGTCCAGATCTGGCCCCTAACGACTACTTTATATTTCGCCAGCTCAAGTCTGCACTGCGTGGACGCCGGTTTGGGGACGATGAAAATGTCCAGCTAGCCGTCCAGGAGTTGATTAAACAGCAGTCGGGAGATTTCTGGTTGTCGGGAATTCGAACCTTCAGGGACAAGTGGCGCAAATGCATTGAAGTCAAGGGTAGGTATATTGAAAAATAATAAACACTTTTCCTCATATCTCGTTTCCTTATATTTGAATTGCAAAACTTATTGACCGCTTTTCGTGTATATATATATATATATATATATATATATATATATATATATATATATATATAAAACTATCGTTACAAAAGATAGAAGCGCTTGTATGCATTTCTCTCATAACATCTTCTATAACTTTTGGCTGAGAAGATCAAAGTTTTCAAAAGTGCTTTACGATATACATACAACTATACTGTACTTATTGATAAAGGTTATGTAGTTTTAGAACTGTTTTAGCCTTGTGGTAGGAGATGTTATCTTGTATCAAAATTGCCGGTTGGTCATCGGAGGCTCACAGACGGACAAAGAATGCTGTCACAGCAATTCATATTACACTTCTGTCGTCACTGTACCCCATAAGCGCACAAGTACCCCAGTGCCTTCTGCAAGAAATACGCCAAGACCATGTTACGTTCTCCGTCAAACTGTACATATTTTAGTGCAATTGACAAACAACCTTTCTCATGATCTGCCACGAAGTATCCAAATAAATTTACCTAGATTTGTTACTGAATAGATTTGGCTCCATTGACCATCCGTCCATGTAACTTGTTCATCAGTAAATGCGAGACGAACTTTCTTGTTTTTCGCACTGATCAAAGGTTAGGCCACGGGCGTGCGGGCGTGAAGATTGTCTTACTCTACCCGACGTGACAAATTCTACCTGGAGACATTGATGGCAAAAATATAACTAGTCTCTCAAGTAACTGCTGCAGCCGTCTTGAAAGGATCTTTCTCCTAAATTTAGGTAATGGTTTGGGCTTGCAATTTTGTTGTCATGATTGGCCTTCTAGCTCATTGATCAGCCTTACATAAACCTGTTTTCTCATAGATTGAGCGAATTTTATGGATTAAATTTTGGACCGCTTGGCAGCTTCACCAATGGGTTCATTGGAAGAGAATATTGATTGGCGCAGGTTTATGGTTGGTTCGCAAAGAGTGAGGCGTGAGAATTTTTCTAGGCATGTGACCTGGATGATACCTGGCAGGAGAATGATCTAACGTACACGAGATTGAGTTGAAAGTAGTAGCTATGCAAACAATGCCAGTTCTCTTTACAAGAAACCTAAGCATACAGATCATTTGGACACTTTAATTTTTTTTAGCCAATTGCTTATCTGATGCTAACTTTAGTTTTATCCATCCACATTTTAATAACCTTTACCGGTGCGCAGTTTATACCTGTATAAACCTTGGATTTTCTCTGGCAAAATTTATGGAAGATGTATAAAAAATAGAGGCGTTCTGATATTTTTATTTTTGACGGTAAAATATATATATATATATATATATATTTATATATATTACGAGAGCGATTTGCCTTTATTAAAATATTTTTGAAAATATGATGAGTTGGTTAATGTAATTTCCTTGGTACCTAAAGGCATGCATTTAATATATTTTAGGAAGACTTCCGATAATACAGTCATATATTCAAGAAATTATACTAAATTAACTAGCAAAATAAAACATTTACACGTGCAAAATAAGAGCGATTATTCACAAAATTGCTTGGCAAGCAAATACACGAAACAAAGCAAGATTTGACAACGATGAAACTTAAAACACTCAATTTGACGTGTTGAAGCCTTTGTTTTCGATTACTTCAGGGCAATGACGACCACAGGAACTCACTAGTTTCTTGCCAAATTCTGGTGTTATTTTGTTTCATTCTATCGCAATTTTCGTTCATAAATCCATTACCGTTGAAGGTCTCTGGTCTCGAACTTTGTCTCTAATGATCTTTCAGAGATTCTCAATTGGGTTCAGATCCGGGCTCTGAGCAGGCTTCTTCATTACTTTGATATCGTTATGTTCGAAATAGTATTTTACTTACTTTGCTGTATGACATGGATCGCTCTCCTTCATAAATACTGCCAACTGGTTCAGAGATGCAGGGAGTGAAGGTATAACATGTTGCTTATAAGGGTTAGGTACACATTGACATTTACCGTTCCAATTGTTCGCACTAGCGGACCAACCCCTTCAAAGGAAAACAGCCCCCTTACCATGAAACTGCCTCCTTCATGCTCGGCTGACTTTTAAAGACATTTACAGTCTGTCACCTGCAGCGCGTCTAGTAAAGCGTCTGCCAGCAGATTCAACTATATTAATTTTACTTTCGTCGCTAAAGAGAATTATCTCCCAATTTTCATCCCTCTAAACAGCATGAGTTTCAGCGTAATCGAGTCTCACCCTCTGGCTCTTCTTACTGATGATTAGTTTGGTTGCTGGAAAACGCGTTTAAACCAGATGCTTTGAAGCGACGCGACACTGAAACGGTTCTCTTCTTTGTCACCATTGGTCTTAATTTTTCGAGAAATTCCTGCTGCAGTATCGAAGCGCATAATACCTCTGACTTCTCGGAATGTGGTTATGTAGGGGTAGACCGACTTTTTCCAGGAGATTTATAGGTATTTATTTTTAGTGGATAACTTCATAAGGCGCAAAATCAAATTCTTGGACCTTCCTAACTCTCTTAAATCACCGAAAGATTCCTGCACGTAGTCTTGAAGCGAACATTTCTCTGACGGAGATCAGGAGTCATTTTCGCCTGTGGTGGCATCTCAGCAGAAGTAGTACGACAATAATGGCGGTTGGACAGTTCTTTCCTCCTGAGCAAAATGTTGCCTGATGATTTCAAGAAACTTCTAGAATGTTCCTGAAACAATTGATATCTTATTTTGAACGCGTCAATATTTTATTTTGTTAGTTTATTTGGTGTAATTTCTTGAATAAAAGATAATATCATATGAAATCTTCATAAATTATATTGAATGCAGTCCTTTATGTACCATGGGAATTTCATTTACATACCTATCATATTTTTGAAAATATTTTATCAAAAGAAATTCGTTCTCTTATTTTGCTCGGTAGTGTATATACGTATATGTGGTTTCAGGGGAATCGATACTAAATGTAGACGGAAAATAAAACAATTCGTGTACCAAACGAAACAATATATTCTCATGAGAATATACACACAAATAAAACGATATATATGTATAGTTACAAAATCATTCGAAATGGCCATCATCTGCCTTCAAGAAATTCTTCAGGTGAAACCTCCACAATGACGGCCCTTAGAGATCTTAAATTGTTGTCAACAACCTCGCTGATATCTGTCTCAACAACGCCCCACGTACAAAAAATATAGAGGGTTTGAAGTTGCGGGAGCAAGTCAGGCATAAGTCTGGTGACAAGTGGTGCGCAATGTTGTTGAACTACCACACGTGTCTTCTTTGCATTTTGTGTCGGAGCAGAGTCCAGGAGGGAAACGTAAGGCCTTCAGGTGACTACCTGGTCCATGCAAGGCTTGACTACAGTGTTCAGCACCTCTCTATAAGCTTCCGCATTGATAACGAGACCTTGGGGAGAGCTATCAAGAGGCATAACTTGGCGCCTGTTGCCTGACCATTCTCAGAGACATCAAAGAAGCGGATATTTTGCGGTGTGTGACAGTAGGCACTTCGTCGTACTTATTTTTGACCTCATCATACTGCCGTTTCACTTTGTAAACTTGGTTACTTGGGTAGTTAAACAAATTTACAATCTCCTTCACGTTATTCCCGGCGCGGATGGCCGCGAATATGGCGTACCCTTTTTCTATTTCAGCTGGCATTCTTAATAGAAACCGCTTATGCTGTTACCCACATGAAAACTAAACTATTACCGAGCGCGTCAAAGATCAAGTAACTTTGCTGCGGCCCTTAGCCCTTAGGTACACTTTCAACTTTGTACCGATATAATGTATATATATTCCTAAGTGAATTGGTGGTTTGCCTTTGAGTTTGTCTTTTATGGCTTCATCGCTCTCTCAGATGGACTAAATTTCGTCGACTCGGGAGAAATTGCTCTCTGTATGAGTCCATTTTTGGAGATGTCAAATTGGCCCTCCAAATTTATTCCATTAAGGATGTCGAATTACGATACGGAGAGTTTTTTTCTTATTTTAAATTAAGTTTACACAACAGGAGACTCAAAATAAAAAGATATGTAGTACGAACGAATTTACAGCTCGACTCTAGCAGATATTTACATAACGACTTTTTAACTTTCACTAATTCTACTTCCACATTAAAATGTAAATATGTATAAGTATTTATTTTGTTTGTGATACAAATTAGTTACTCGAGTTTGATTTGAGAGCTACGATTTTTTTTTCATTTATAAGGAAACTAATAGAGTAAGAGTGATCACAACTAATATTTGGAATAGGGAGAAAGTTACAGGCGAAGAGCAAGCTACTTGCATTGCTGCCGGAGCATCATCTGGAAAAGAAAAACGTACTTTTTTAATGAGAGATCTAAAATAAATGGCTTTCTTCATGTTTATCAATTTATGGATAAATTGTATTCGCCCTCACTTATTAAGAAGTCAATTTACTTACAGGAGAGAGGACGAAGAGATAAGTAATGATAAAATCAGTAGAAGCATATGTACATAGCACGATATAACTGGGCACGGAAAGAGCTAGGAAAAATCCTTGACAAAGAACATCAGGAATTTAGTGTAGAAGTGGAGTCCTTTAGAATGAATTGGTAAGGTTTGGAATTACAAAGATGAAGAGAGTGGATACTTATCGGATGAAGGGTTGATGTTTGGAATGACAGAGATGGAGGAAGTGGAGACATTTCAGATGAGGAGTTTAGGTTTGAACTAGCAGAGATGGAGAGAATGGAGACGTTTGACATGGAGAGAGTGAAGACCTTTCGGATGAAGTGTTTATGTTTATAATAGCATAGAGGAGAGAGTGTATACCATTTAGATGAAAAGTTGAGGTTTGGAATGGCAGAGGTGTAGAGAATAGAGATCGATGGGATGAAGAGTTGATGTTTTGAATGGCAGAGATAGAGAGTGTGGAGTACTTTTGGAAGACGAGTTGAGGTTTTAACTGTCAGAGATGGAGAGAGTGGAGACCTTTCTAGTAAAAAATTGAGGTTTGGAATGGCAGAGGTGTAGAGAATAGAGATCGTTGGGATAAAGAGTTGATGTTTTGAATGGCAGAGATAGAGAGTGTGGAGTACTTTCGGATGATGAGTTGAGGTTTGAAGTGTCAGAGATGGAGAGAGTGGAGACCTTCTAGGGAAAAGTTTAGGTTTGGAATGGCAGGGATAGAGAGATTGAAGACCTTTCGGCTGAAGAATTTAGGTTCGAAATAACAGAGGTGGGCATACCTTTCAAATGAAAAGGTTTGGTTTGAATGGCAGAGATGGAGGGAAGACAGATATTGAAAAAGAAAAAAAGAGTTAGGATAACAGATAATCTCAGGACGGGGAAAGCATGCTGGAGGAAAAGGTTAGGCAACAAATGGAAAAAAATATTCTATTGAGAAGAAATATAGAATCTTGTAAACCTCAAAGTTTATACAGGAAGGAAACTATTTTTTAATTTCCCGCTCCATCACGTTAGTAGGGAGTAAAAAACCCCGAGTACCAATATGCGCTGAACGACTCGATGGATCAAAGGTGATTGACAGATAGATAAACATTAGAGACTTGTGGTTTGGATTCCACGTTAATCAGTAGGTCTAAATAATTGAAATATTTGTTTCTTGTCTTCTATCCTCCTTTGCGCAGGGAGAAGGTCAACCTAGATCAACTTCTTCTCTCCTGCTGATTTTTCCCTTTTCAACTCTCACTTCTCCTCTCCTTCCTCCACATCATCCACCATTCTTTTTCCCTCTGTCCCACCAAACATGGTGGGATCTGGGGAAACAGGGCGTCAGGGAACCTGGAAGGCTCGACCGAGAGGACCTGCGGCCGATACACTTATCTATCTTAGGCACCGCTATATATACCCCCCGTCCCTCTCATTTTCAAGCAAACCTGAATCATATTTTTAAGCTTCCTAAGGAGTTTGTCTGATCTCACCAACTTTTCTTGCTTTGCTTTGGTTTCGCCTTTTTGCTTGATTTTCTTTTGTTTTGTTTTGATTTTCTTTTTTAGTTTAGTGTTTTAATTTTCGTGGTAGTTAATGTAGCTTAGTGGTAGGCTAAATTGATTACGGTGACCTTTAGTGGTAGTCACCAGTTGGACACCTAAAAAAAATATACCTTAATAAACATGACTCTTCCCTGTCGCTTGAGCTGACAGATGTTATCATCTTTATAGTTCCTTCTAAAAAACCCCACTCATTTCATGTCGTAATAGAGGTCACTTGGCAATTTAATTTGTCCTTAACAACGCCATTTCTCAATTTCACTTATCCACGCACACGTTACTCCTTTGCTTCGCTTGTCCTAACGGAAGAACCGAGTACCTGCTCAGTCAAAATTTGAAAATTACGCTAACTTGGAAGATATTTAATTCTGGATAAAAGAGGTTTGGGCAAGGGTAAGTTGCCTCTAAAACGTAAAAAAATGTCACTTTCTCTACGGCTTTATTCATCCTATCTCCCTCTCCCGCAACCCACTCAACAGAGTGAGGACGCGGAAATACACTTGGCTGCAACTCATTACCTCTTGCTCCACTTATGCTGTTCTTTGTGAAAGATATAATTGGAGGCGTCAAAGATAGAAGGTTGAATGTATAGCCCCGTGTGGGAACCTGCCACTAAAGGCACCAGGAGAAGGGGCAGAACTGAAACCTCCTGGGAGAGGGGTCTGCCTCCACACTACCAAGACGCTTAACAAAGACCACAGATGGAAGAAGCGCCCATTTCTGTGCACGCCAGGAGCAGTTTGATAAAAAACATCGAGTCCCCACCCCTTCACAGTTAGCGGTGCTTGAAACCGCGTTAACCAACAAAAACTACGTCACTTTTCATACCTCAAGAGGGTGCTCCAGGTTCACCCATCATCATTCATCCATCCCATTTGGCAGTCCACGTTCACAGAAACGTACTTACAACAAAGAAAGGGTTAACCCATGGTCAAGTTACAGAAAGTACAACCGTAACAGAAAAGAGACACCATATATTACCACTCGGAATACGGCGTTGGTGCCCCCAAGGTCAAGAGCGTAAGAAGAGACCTAAACCCCAAGGGGCCACTCGCTTGAAAAGATGGGCCAAGAAAATACAACGAGGATTCTGCTGCGGGTGATCATCCGCCACAACAAACCCAGAAGAGAAAAGTCTTCAAAGTAATGTATGACAAACTGAACATTGGCATGAAACAACTGCTGGATGTGACCTCACGATATGGTGGTATCTGTGAAAATGATAAGGACATTGAAACCATCACCAAGGAAAATGCTGTGGGGACCCGCAAAGATCCTGGCTCACAGGATCCTGGTATGCCGGAGACTCGATCCATGGATAGGTTAACATACCCAAGAAGAAATAAAGGAGAAAATCGGGCTAAGACAAAAGTAGGCTAAGATCGCTAACGTCGTTAAATTTAAAAATAGAAGAGATAACCCCGACTAGTTCCACGTGTTTTAGGTTGTCTTCGCGGCGGCCTCAATTGCACAAAAGGATGAAGAAAACGGTCTCTTAATGTTCAACGCCAAAGTCAGCGTCAAAAAGTCGAAAGGGAGGAATTCACTCCCATACACCTCAGCATCCGTTGCTACAAGATGCAGCAACAGGCAACCAAGGACTGCAAAGAGCCCAAGGAAATGTGTTCCAAGTGCAGTGGGATGGGGTAACACTGAAAGGAGTGTAAAAAAAACTTTAAAAATGTGCAAACTGCGGGCATGGCCATGGCATGCCATCTAAAAAAGAACTCATTAAGAGAAAAAACAAGACATAAGGCAAGAGGAGACGAAGAGGTGGAACACCACCTATGCTCAAGTAGCAAAGGCGTCATACTTAGAGAGAGAGAACAAGAAAACGTACGTAAAAATCCAGAATGAGAACTTAACTAAGATCCTAACTTGTATTATTTACACTCTTGTAAGGAACCTGGCACAACGTAAAATTCGCAAAGGTACTCAGCCAAATGCTGGCCAATGACGGGTTTGAGCGAATTGTGGCTCCCGGACATCCCCCCATCAGGTGATGTCCTGCAACTACAAATGGAGCATAACCAACAATTGAATCAGAAACCAAGAAGACAACAGATAATAAGACAGAGAAAGAAACTAAGAAGAGATCAGAAACATCAAGTACGAAGATTTTGGACTTCTCAGATTCCTTGGACTCAGAGTTCCCCCCTAACAAAAAGTACCACATCAAAGGGAAATGAGCCACCAAAAGAATGCTCGATGTTGATAAGATTAATCCCACAATTTTCGCATCCGAACAGATCCCCGTCCCCGAAGATATGGACCTCACTAAGATCTTCCAGGGAGTTAAGAACAGTCAATATAAGTGGGACGCGATGCTATGGAGGATTTGGAGACTCTTAAAGAAGCTCTGCTCAGACACAATGTAACCCTATACAGGACACTTGTGAGCAAGTTTCCAACGCCGATTTTAAAAGAAAAGGCGCGACAAGAAGATGTTCATGACTAAGAAACACTAGACCAGGAGCAACATGGAGAGCATGAATAATAGGCTCGGGGATTCTGATACTTAACGTTAATGGATGGGAGGATAAAGAAAAGGGGTATGGTAACATTTTCCGAGCGCTCGACCTCGACATAATATTTTTTTAACATAGACACACATCTGGTCAATTAAAAATACCTGACTATAAAGTGTTGCGATAGCTATCAGAGGAATACCTCATTCAGCCGCCTACCTGAGCTGGACGAGTCTTTTGTGGCAGTGGAAATTCCCACATTAGTGGGTAACCTCGTGATAGCAGTAGCATATCAATCACTTCGATGAGCCTACCTGCCCATCAACAACTTTTACGTCTTGTTCGGGAACCGCAGAATGGAATACTTAGTGGCTGAGCTCAATGCCAGATGCCGAGCGGCCAACTATGGTAACACGAACAAAAGAGGTCGGAAACTTGGAAATGATTATGGAAAAAAGAAACTTTTAAAGGATGGGACCGAACTTTCAGACCTATATCACACGCAGGTCTGCAACTATGCTTAATATAATCAAAGTAAGCAACGACTTCCCCTTTAATTACTATATCTAACCGGGCCCAGTACTACCCTGTGACCATATAGCGATCCTGAGAGCCCTCTCACCCACACTGATCCAACTTCCAGGCACTCTCCGCGAAAGCTACGCCACGGCCAACTGGGAACGTTACAGTCTACTACTAATTTGTCACGTTCCAGCTCACATAAGAGGCAACATTGAAAGAGATTGAAAAGGAGCTGGAGAGAAAAACTGCGTCTATCATAGAAGTAGACCGCGAGTGTTTACTAAAAACAGGGTAGAACTAGACCCTCTCCCCCTCAACCCAGATGGAGAAGTGGATGATGAAGATTGCTCGTGTGCACAAGTAGGTGTATAAATAAGTTAGAAGGGCAGGTCTGAACTGAGAAAGAAGCTCGCTGCTAAGACGCCTAAGTGAGTGCAAAAGTTAGGGAGCTTATAAACCTTCAACGAGCTGAAATCGGGGGCAGCCTAATAGCCAGTGTTGACAGCAAGTTAAACCCGGTTAAGTTTTTCAGGACATCAAGAAACTGAAGGATCTGCCAAGAAAGAAAAAATGGTCGTATAAAAGAGAACGGAGAGTATATAAATGACCCCGCAGTTCTAGGGAGATTTCGAACATTCTGCAAAGGGATATTTTCAATTATACCAGAGGGTAATGAAGAGTTCAACGAGGAATTCAAGGGCCAACTAATAGAAGGATTAAATTAGATTATACATCGGACACACTCACAACCCAAGTCGACGAAAAAAGGGAAATGGCTGATCATGACCGACTAATAACAACGGGATAAGGTCATGGTAACTATAAAATCCTTTGAATAAAAGGCACCAGGCTGGATGGGCACCAAGAAAACAACCTGGATCATGCTCCTCAGCAGATCATTCAGGGAATTATCAACATTTCAATGCTTTCTTGAACACGGGTTACTTTTCTGATGGGTTAAAGATGGCCGAAATCTTCTTTATACCTAAGGGAAACAAACCCCTTGCTTAATTGGCCAAAATCATCTTTATACCTAAGAAAAACAAACCCCTTGCTCAACTGGTAAAAATAATCTTTATACCTATGGGAAACCAACTCCGTACTCAACTGGCCAAAATCATATTTATACCTAAGGGAAACAAACCCCTTGCTCAAATGGTCAACTACAAGTAATCTCTCCCCTAGAGTTCGTGAGCAAAGTTTACGAAAAGCTCGTGGCAAACCGGTTCTAATATCAACTAGCTGAGCACGAATTCCGTAAAAAACGAGGAAGCGAAACTGCCCTCATTGTTCTGACGGAAAAACTCACACAGTCAAGCTAAAGGAAAGTTCGTATATGTGGTACTGCGAGATGTAAGGAAGCCATTTGATAAGGTTTAGCTGAGAAGCGTTTAATACAAGATCTTGAATGTCCAGCTAAATCCAGTCTTGGAAAAGATCTTCTGTGACTCTATCATGGAGAAGAAAACAAAAGACAAATTATCTTACAGGGCTGCAGAGGACCCGAATTCAAACTCGAGGCGGGAGTTCCACTAGATATGTAGCTCTCTGAGTACGCTGCTGTACCTCGTTTACATACTGGACCTTTCTGCACCAATACAGAAGGATGTGATGTATCTGCAGTTCGCATATGACATCATTCAAATCTTCCACAGTTTTTATAAGAACTCTGCAGTTCAATCAAGGGAGACAGCTGCGGAAATCCAAAAAAAATCATTCGACACGATTAGTGAAAAATAAAAACTAACCGCCAAAAATTACACATCCTCCCAGTAAACCACCAGAACCTCGACGACGTCATCGTCAATAACGAATATTACGCGTACTCCAACGAGGGAAAATCATGAGACTACGAACCATAAAGACAAAGTACATTACAGGACTACATTAACACCAGAATCTCCCTAGACAAAAGAGAGCTGAGGAAGCTATGTATATATGTGCCGAAGCCTCAACACACACATCAATAAAAAGCTATACACTGTACTGGTACGCTCTACCTTGATTTACCCAGCAATGCTAACGCAGGCGACTAGCTGTACCTCTCTCAGGTCAATGTCGAGAGTGCAGAACAAGGCCACACTCCGAATAGATGGGGTGTGCAAGATGAAACATATTTGGTAGACAGAACTGCCCACAAGAGCAGGACTGAAGTCATTGAATATGGAACTCCAGAACCTAGGGATAAAAGCCTTGGGAGAAATTCGAAAAAATAATACTCCGGACTTTGAATAATAATAGAGATATTCAACAAAATAAAACTGCATATGGGCACCAGGGGGGGGGGAGGGGCTCTATTTCCAAGCGGAAGAAATTGTGCTCTGGAAAATGCGAACGAAATTTTACCTAACAAAGACTACCAAAATTGACGTAGAAGAAAAAATTTAAAAGATACCGAATTAGAAAACTCCCGAAATAGTTAAAATAAAAAGAGGCAAAAGCTCAACTAGAAATTCATTAACAGAAATAAAGCATAAAGACAAAGAAGGCGAAGTTCGCAAAACTTAAGAAAAGATAACAAACAAAAGAATATAGATAACAAATAAAAAAGAAGCAAAGAATTAATAAATAAGTAAGAAAACGACGGAGGATAAAGAAATATATAGATAAGTAAAAGTAAACTAAAAAGCAAAATATGATCGTTAAAACGATCTACTCAGCCACCCAGTGGACTTTACTAGTAGCGCTGAAGGAAAAGAGAAAAAAAAGTAAAGGAGAAAGCAGGAGATGCTCTCTTCATCAAGGCAAAACTTACCTATATCTTTTCACCTCTATTAAATCTCTTACTCATTTCCACCTTTTCATCATCATCATCATCATCAACATCATTGTTTACTTGTCCTAATAA